>JASANA010011326.1:0-34904 GCA_030248095.1 Ptycholaimellus sp. GST1_10
AAGAACGGGAGGGTGGTGCCAGAGCTGGCGATGAGGGCGAAGCGTAGGAGGCGGGTGCGCAGCAGCTGAGGTCCCTCGCTGCCTGCAGTCCACACGCCCGTGGAGATCCATCCTCCTCGCTTGAGGCCCAGCATCTCAGCAATCTCCCGGGTGATCCAGGAGTTGCTGGCGCCAGTGTTGCCCACCACGTTGATGCGGAAGCGTCCTCGGGGCCCCTGGGCCTCCACTGTGAAGGCGGCAATGAGGGTGCGGGGAAGGACCTGGTTGGAGACGGCCGTGTCCTTGCCGGAGGGCGCCAAAACTCCCGTCCCAGAGAAGGCAGCCAGGGCCAGGTTGCCGGACGCGGAGCCGGAGCTGGCAGGCTGAGCAGGGGCCGGTGTCGGCTGGAGAGGCATAGAGCCCGGCAGGGATGGTCCCACACTCGCTCCCCCGAATCCGCTCCCTCCACCTCCTCCACTCCCTCCTCCTCCGCCTCCTCGGCGGCTGAGGTGCTGGGTGTTCCCTCCAGACACCTTCTGGTTCTGGAAAGCCTCGTGGAGAGCGGAGTGGTGCTTGTCCAGACAGATGTGGCATCTGAAGGGGGAAGAGCAGTTGTCGGTGGTGTGGGAGTGGGCCAGGCAGTTGAGGCAGAGGCAGAGCTGACGCACCTGGCTCAGCCACTGGATGGCCTTGGGGTAGGTGGAGCAGTCGACCACGTAGTGGCTCTGTCCGCAGAGGTAGCAGGGGCGGTCCAGGCGCCGCGCCGGGGGGGCCTGGGAAGGCGGGGGCGGTTGGCTGGGCAGAGCTGAGGGCTGGGAGGTCGCCGGATGCGCCGCCGCACTCTTGCCCCACCTTGACTTCTTGTGCTGTCCTCCACCAGTCTGGCTATGCTCCTGTCCTGAAGGCTGCGTAGGCTGGCCTTGGAAGGCTGGCAGGGTGAAGCCCGAAGTCGGTGGCATGGAGGTGGAGCAGGAGGAGGGGAGGCTGCGGAGCGCCTGCTGGCGCCAGCTGGCCTCTTGTCGAAGGAGATCCACCACCTCGTCATAGGAAGGGTTGAGGTCCCGGCTGGCGAGGGCTCGGGCTCGGCAGACGTCCATCATGAGCTGAGGAGGCAGCTTCTGGAAGAGCAGCACTGCATGCGAGTCCAGGTCCACGATCCCGAGCTGGCAAAGCTGGGCCTGGATGGACTGGAGGAAGTTGGCCATGGAGGTGAGGCGAGTGCAGTAGGGTGGCCATTCAGCATGAACGTCCGAAAGGGCCTGGAGGGACTTGGTGTTGCGGTGCCCGACTCCAGCGTAGGCCTTGTGCAGGGTGTCCACGGCGACGTTGTAGTTGCCCGAGCGATACTCCTGGCACCACTCCACCTTGGCCAGCGTGGAGCCCTGGAGGCAGGAGATGAGGATGTCGAGCTTGGTGATCGGATCCAAGGCCTCATTCTTGTGGTAGAAGTGCTGCCACCAGGCCCACCACTTGGCGAAGTCGGCATAGGTGGAGCCATCGTAGAGCTTGAGGGTCTTGGCTCCCTGGAGGAGGGCCAGGTGCGCATTGGGAGCGTAGTTGGTGAGGACGGGGAGGGCCTGGACCAAAGATCCCGACTGACGGGAAGTCGCAGGTCGCTCCTCCTCTTCTCCCACGTCTCCCCCTGCCTCCTTCCGCTTCTCCAACTCCCCTCCCTGCACACTGCCGCCGCTGTCCGGGGTCTGCCGCGAGCTGGAGGAGGGCCGGGGCCGCATGTCCGCCTGCTCTCGATGCAGAGGCGCGTGGCGTCCCGGAGGCGGTGGCGGGTAGTCGGGGCAGGCCTGCTGAGGCATGTAGGGCAGAGAAGCCGCTAGCAGTCGGGCTGCTCCTTGGGCTGGATCCACGCTCCGTGGCTGGGAGTGAGTGTGGGAGCAGCGATCCTGTCCACGCTCAGAGGCCGACGGTGCCGGACGCGCCTCCACCTCCGCCTCCAAGAGTGGTGAGGAGGAGAGGAGAGGTCGCTTGGCTGGAGGAGGAGGAGGAGAGGGCACCGTGGCCGCTCGCTCTGGTCGCTGCATCCAGACCACCCGAGGAATGGGCTCCGGAGGGTCCGTCTCGATCTCCTCGCAGGAGTCATAGTCCTCCTCGTAGCAAAGGACTGGATGGTCCACGGTGGGCTCTTGGGGCCGGGCGGCTACGGCCTGATGCCGGCGGGATGGCGGAGCTGCAGTCGGGGCTGGGGCCGGCGGTCGCTGAGAAGGCTGAGGGCGCGAAACCCCTGCCTGTCCTCCCCATCCCACCTGCTGGGCCAAGGCTGCCAGGGCTGCTACTTGGCGACGTAGCTCTGCGATCTCCTCACCCTGTCGCCGCGCTGCCTCCTCCGCCGCTCGGTCGCGGGCCTGAAGGTGCTGGCGCTCCTGCTCCAGACGCTCCCGCTCCTGCCGCAGTTGCTCCAGCTGTTGCTGCTGAGCATCGTAGGCTTGTTGGTAGGCCAGGGTGCAGGCGGTGGCGTGGAGCCGAGCTTCTTCCGCTTGCTGTCGAAGCTGCTGCTCCCGGCACAGGTGCTGCTCCTGCATGGTCAGGGCTCCCTGAGCCCGCAGCTCCGCCTGCGCCGCTCTGGCCAGGGCCTCCTCCGTCTCAACACTCCGCTGACGAAGAACTCGATTCTGGTGGCGGAGCTTGTCGGTGTTCTCTTGGAGTTGCTCTGGAGAGAGTAGAGGAGAAGCTGGGCGAGGCAGAGGTGGGCCCGTGCAAGCTTGGCGGTAGCGGGTGCGTCCTCGCTGGGCCGAGTCTGAGCGGCGAGGGGCTGGTCCAGGGGCGCTCTCCGCTCCCGCCGCGTCTCGACCGATGGCGTGGTCCGGCTGGGGCTTGTTTGGCGAGTCCAGCAGGCCAGGAGGTTGGAAGAGCTGGTCCACCGGAGTGCGTGCTCGGCGGGCGGAGCCAGCAGCTGCTGCTGGAGCCGGAGAGGGAGTCTGGCGCGGAGGGGCGGGGGCCCGGGTAGGCTCCTCGTCCAGGTCCAGGTTCTCCTGGTTGAGGTCCAGGATGGAGCGGTTGCCGTTCCCCACCCCCCTGCTCCCGCACCTGCTGCTCCACGCAGAGACCCGCGACGAGGCGGAGGACTGCCGACTGGGGGCACTGGTGGTTGGCTGGCCAGATGCAGAGCCTCCTCGACGCTCAGATCTCCCTCCCAGGTGCGAGGGAAGGCCCAGGCGGCGCGCTGGCTGGCGAGGGCTTGAGCCAGGCGGGAGGTGAGAGGGTAGACGCCGTCGGAGACAGGGCTCCCGATCACGTAGTCCAGGCTGTCTTGCTGCGCAGGCATGAGGTCGATGTCGGGGATGGTGAGGCTGATGGTGCCATGCTCCATCTGCTCCTCGATGAGCTGGAGGAACCGTCGGTAGAGGAGACGTCGATGGACAGCGGTGGGGTCCAGATGGACGTCGGCGGGGGCCGGAGCAGCCGGCGGCGGCGGAGGCGACTGGTGCTCGCTGGTGTCCATGGCCTCGCCCGAGTGGTCCCCGTCTTGTTCCTCCTGCTGCACCTCTCCACCTCGCTTGGGGCCATGGCCCTCCTCTTCTTCCCCCTCCAGCAGAGGCATGGCTGGGAAGAGAGTGCGATTGATGTGGAACTGCTGAGGTTGGGCTAGCCGGGGAAGGTGTCCCTGCTCACGGAGCTGAAGGATGGCAGGGCGTGGAGGGTTGACGTCGGCGACCTCCTGGCAGATGAGGCACGTCCAGTAGACGGGTTCCACCTGGCGGGCGATGGTGGCATCGGCCTTGTTCCAGGCGATGGGCGGGCAGGCGCCGGCTGGGTCCCACGCCATCTCTTCCCCGTGTCGACACCACACCTTCTGGCAGAAGACACATCGAAGCTTGTTCTGGGTGTGCTTGGGATGGCGGTTGAGGGCAGGGCAGGAGGAGTCTCAGTCCTGGTTCTTCCCCTTGAAGAAGCACTTGATGTGGTCCTGCTCCCCAATGCCGAGGTAGGTATGCACGGGGCGGAGTGGGGGATGGGCGGGTGCGCGGTTGTGTAGGTGGGGAGTCGTGGCAGGAGCCTCAGGTGGAGGGGGGTTGGCGGGAGGGGGGTTGGCGGGAGGGTTGTGTGCGGGAGGGTTTGAAAGGTTGGCGGGAGAGAGTGGCGGGGAGGCATCTGGGCGAGGGGTGGAGTGGGTGGGAAAGGAGGGATCGGGAGTGTCCATCTTAGACAGAGAGGTCTAGACAGGGAGGCTGAATGAGTCCAGAGCCACGGCACAAAGTGCACGACAGGGCTTGGGCTGGACACAAACAGGGGAGAAGGAGAAGGACTCGATGCAGGAGAGGAACTGGGAGAGATAGCTGGCCTTGTCAGAGACAAAGATGAAGGCAAGCTTGGCGAAGGCGGATCCGGAAGCGGAGTCCCGGGTCGTCTTGCCGAAGAGAGGGGAGCAGGTCCTGGGCTTCGTCCACTGGCGGAGGGGGGCGGCGAAGCTCCTCAGGGTGCTGGCGGGGTGAGAGAAGGAGTCCAGAGGCGCTCCTGGTCAGCTAGGCAGAAGGGCCGGAGGAGGCTTGGACAGGCGAGAGGGATGCTGAGGCCCCTGGTACAGGCTCCAGAATGCTGTGGAGGTGGCGGCCGGCGGCGAGGACGACGATGGCCTCCTCCACGGCGGCGCTGACGGGGCGGGCAAGGGTGAGCTGCTAGATGACCATGTCCAACAAGCCTGACCTGCTCCTCGGAGACTGCGTCTCTTGTGCCCAGACTCCACCAAACGCTTTCTTCTTACAACAGTGAGTGTGAACAGGCCAGGGAGGCGGCTGCAAAGGGGAGACAAGGGGGCGGGGGGGGGGGGGGGGTGTCGGCGGAAGGCCCTGGGATTGGCGTGCATCGGGGAGAGGGGATTATGGTCAGCAGGGCGCCCGGCAGGGCTCCTGCAACCTCAACAGCTGCAGTCCACCACGGTGACGAAGCGGATGGTGCCCAACACGTTGGGGTGGTGCCGCTCCATGCGCACCAGCTTCCACAGGTGCCTGGGCTGGTCCTCGGCTAGGAGACAGGCCTTCCCTGTGGCTGGCGGAGGCAGAGAACGAAGGCCGCGTCGCTTGGACTGGGCTAGGTGCTGGGATCGGAGGTAGGTGAGGTACTTGGACCGCCAGGAGTTGGTGAAGAGGCTGACGATCTTCTGCTTGGCCACCTGGAGCCGTCGAAGCTGGGGAGCTGAGGCAGGTGTGCAGGAAGACTTGAAAAGGATGGGAGGAGAGAGGAGAGTGGCTGGTGTGAGTGCCCGGAAGTCCTCCGGAGTGTCGGAGACTGGGCAGAGGGGCCTGGAGTTGATGGCCGCCTCCACACGCACCACCACTGTCTGGAACTCGTCCAGAGCCAGCTGTCTGTGCCACAGCGCTGGCTTGAGGGCCTCCTTGATGGTCCGGTTGAGCCGCTCGTTTGGCCCATTCACCCAGGGGGCCCGGACTGGAAGCAGTTGGAAAGAGACTGGATGGGAGCTGGCGAACTCCTCGAGGCTGAGCGGGATGTAGCTGGGGCAGCAGAGGATGGGCTTCAGGGCCTTGGCCATGCCAGTGAACGCCATCGCATTGTCCAGCCACACCACCCCCTCTGTCAGACCACGCCGGCTCCAGAACCTCTCGAAGGCGTTTGAGGCAGATCCGGTGCTGTAGTCCACGAGGATCTCTAGGTGGCTGGCTCTCGTGGCTGCGCAGGTCAGGTGCAGTATCCAGCGCTTCTCCAGGCGCCACCCCACAAGGACAGTGAAGGGGACCAGCTGGTCTGCAAAGATGGATGAGAAGGGAGGCTTGCCGATGGCTAGGCGCTCTTTCAGCAGTGCTCCGAATGGTGGCAGTGGCAGCGGTGGGGCCTTGGACAGGCGGCACAGCTGGCAACTGCGCACCGCCGCTCCTGCCTCCCTGGCACCGCCCGTCACCCAGTAGTGTCGCTGGAACAGGGCTAGGGTTGTGGAAGCTGAGGTGTGGCCATGCAGCTGGTGAGTGTGGAGGAGGACCAGGCTTGTGAAAGCATGTCCTTGAGACAGGAGGGCTGGTGGGGCCAGGAGACGGTGTCGTCGCCCAGGTTCCAGATGACACCCAGGTTCCAAAAGGCTGTCTCTGCTGCCCTCCCCTCTGCTGGGATGCTGTCCAGGACCTTGGAGTGAGCACTGCCGAAGGACCGGAGGTTGAACTGACCCTGGCTGAAGAGCGCCCGGAGCCCCTTGGCCACCCACATGGCCTCGTCCATGGACGCGCAGCCCACCACCACATTGTCGGCGTACGTCCAGCCTGGCACCTTCTCCACCTCCTCCGCCGTCAGCCCCTCCAGGTTCCCTGCCACCAACGCGTCGGCACAGAGCTTCCTGAAGCAGGCCTGAAGCAGCCATGGAGAGGCGGAGCAGCCCATGATGATGCGCACGTACTTGTAGACGCGGAAGTTGGACTTGGAGAGAGGCTGGGCGAAGTCCTTGGGCAGGATGATGCGTAGGGCCTCTTGGTGATCTGGCTGGACGCGGAGGGCATAGAAGGCCTTCTGAACGTCCGCCGCGAATGCCACTGGATGCAGTTGGAGCCCCAGCTGGATGCGAAATAGGTCGGAGAGGAGGTCAGGGCCGGCGTCAATGAGGTCATTGAGGCTGGTGGGCGGGTCCCCACAGCGCATGCTCACGTCCACCACTGGCCTCACCTTGGGACCTGGAGCTGGAAAGTGCGGTAGGTGATGCACCAGGAGGCTGGTCGCCGCTGCCTCCGCCACTGGAACGATAATCCCGGCAGCCCACTGACTCTCGAACTCCTTGTAGTAGGCCGCCCATGCCTCTCCTGACAAACGGCTGTCTGTCCATGCTGAATGTCCGTAGGCCTGAGCAAAGTTGAAGGCGAGGCTGGGGGCCTCCCGGCGGAAGGGGAGTGGGACGTCGAAGGCCCCGTCGGACTCCCGCGTCACTGCTGCCAGCAGTTCTTCCGTCTTCTCTTCCGCCCTCGTCTTCTGGGAGGCAGCCCCCGAGTCGAACCCCAGGAGGTCCAGAGCCATCTGGCTGTGGAGGTGCTCCTGCAGAGTGACTGGGACCGCTCCTGCCAGCAGTGCCGTTGCAGCTGTCTGGCTCCAAGGCTGACGTGGGTCCACCACCGTCATCTCCTCCGCCTCCACGATGCCTCGCAGGATGCTGCCAAAGCGGGTGTGGAAGACTGAGAGACCTGGTGAGAGGCTGGTCGCTGGGCTGGAGGCGCCGAGGACCTTCTCATAGGCATTGAGCCTGAGCAGCAGGCCCACCGCTCGCGACTCCACCTCCCTGGGAGGCAGGTTGGTGATGCCATACTCCGCCCCTGCCAGCTTGGCCAGGAGGGGAGGCTTCAGCTGGAAACACCCGAGAGTGAGGGCTGGGCAGAGGACCTGTGCAGTGTAGGCGCGGATGCAGAGGCAGCTGCCGTCCCGTCCACAGACCTCCACGTCCACTGGCCGGCTGGTGATGAGGCGTGTCTGGCTGGAGCCCGCAAAGCCAACTGACACCGTCTCTGGAGGACGCAGGCGAAGCTGAAGCTTGGTCACCAGGTCCAAGGCGATCCAGCTGAGGCTGGAGCCCGAGTCGCAGAGCACAAAGGCTGAGACCGTCTGACGAGGTCAGTTTGAATGCTCCAACACAGCGGCAAAGGAGGCGAGGATGGCCGCTGGGAGGCCGGCTTTGCCCACCAGGCTGAGCTGGGCCTCTGTAGGCTGATGGACTGGCCCACCCGTCGCCGAGGCCGTCGTCTGCGGCGCTGGTGGCCCACTGGCTGGCGGGGATGGATGGAGAGCAGTGTGATGACGGCCGTTGCACATCTGGCAGTTGGTGGTGGAGGGGCACTTTGCAGCCCCGCCCGTGTGGTTGTCGCGGAGGCAGTTGAAGCACCGCCGTTTTGCCCGCACCCACTCCTTCCATGCCTCCGCCGTAGGGTAGGCTGAGCAGGTGTTTGTGGAGTGCTTGCCCCCGCAGAACGTGCACCCCCGCTCCCTCTCCTTGGGCTGCTGGCGCTCCCAGTGGCTGGAGGGGCCCTGCTGGGCGGGGGCCTGAAAAGGACGCTGGTTCCGCTGACCTTGCTGAGCACCGCTTGCTGCCTGCTGACCCCGTCCGCTCCCCGCTGAAGCCCCGGCGAAAAGAGAGGCTGAGAAGCCAGATCCTAGCCCTGCCTCCTTGCTGGCCTGAGCAGCCTGTAGGCGACACTCGGCTGCGAGGGCTTCCAGGAACTCCTTGAAAGTGGGTGTGAGAGGCTTTCCCTGACGATTCCGCTCCAGATGCAGCTGTCGGACGAGCTCTGGCGGGGCCTTGTCCAGCAGGCCATACATGTGGGTGTCCAGGGCATCGTCGGTGATGCCGAGAGCCTTGAGCCAGCTGGCGATGACAGAGAGGCCGTCCTTGAGGCCCTCCAGGCCCGCTGCGTCCCTGTCGCCCACCGCCACCAGGTCCAGCAGCCCCTTGAACAGCACCCGCTTCATCGTGTCCTTGCAGTCATAGTTGAGGTCGAGAAGGCGAAGGCACTCTTGGAAGCTGCTGGGAGTGAAAGGGTCCAGGTGCTTGATCTTCGTCTTCGCAGCCCAGTCCAGCTGGTTCAGCAGGTGGACCACCCAGTTGCTCTCCGCCAGGCTGCCGTTCTCCTCCAGACGGTGCTTAACCCAGGAGCGGAAGTCCGGGTAGTCGGAGACATTGGAGCCGTCGAAGGCTTTGACCTCGTGAGTGAGCTTGGGGAGGCTGGTCGGCGTCCTAGCCGCCCCCATCCCCGGCGTGGCTGCTGTCATCGCTGGCGTGCCTGCCATCCGCAGACTCGCGATGAGGTCCGCCATCTGCTGGTCTGCCACCCTCCGCTCCTCCGCTCGCTCCTGCCATTCCCGTTCTGCTGCTGCCTGGGCCTGGCGCCCCTGCTCCACCAGACCCGCCAAGAGCGCCGTCAAGGCCGGGTCCAGGCTGGAGGCTGGCTGGGCTGGAACTGAGAAGAGAGGGACTCCGAGTGCTGCCGTAGTCGTTGTCGGCGCTGCTGCCATGATGGGGGGGAAGAAAGCCATTGTGGGAGGAGCTGATGGCGCCGCCGTCAAGGTGAAGGTGAAGGCGAGGGCTGAGGGATCCTTGGCAACGATGCGGTCGTGCAGGCTGAGCCAGGCCTCCACCGTTGCGGAGCCGTGGGGCTGGAAGAGGACGTTGAGGCCGTCCAGGCAGTAGGCCTCCTTGCAGCCATCGCAGATCACCCGCTCCTCCGTGTGCACCACCGCCGAGCACTTCCCCGAGCACGCCGGAGAGTCCGGCCCCATCACCAGCGCCATTGAGCTGCAGGCCAGAAGGCAGAAGGAGGGAGAAAAGAGAGGGGCAGGAACCAAAGAGAGAGAGGTGTGTCAGGCGCGAGCCAGACAGGGACCTATGACACAAGGATAGTACTCTTGATGTATACTATTGTGTAAAAGCAATTTTTCCGTCAATTAGATGCCTAGATTGAAGCTCAATTATCCATTCCGTTCTGAAAACCATCTTGTTTTTTGCTCGTTTTTTCATTTCAAATCTTTCTGATTGCCAGCCATTTTTATTCAATGCACAAACATTTTGGTCCATTATTCTACTATTTCTTTCACGCTTTTGAAATGTTGCATAAATTCTTTGCTCCTTGATAGCGGAAATATTCGTTCAAAAACGAAGTGATTTATCAACATTTGCAACAACAAATCAGAAATGCTTGCTCAGAATAAATTGGATAAGTCGGAAAATGTCAGTCAATATGCTTCTCAAAATTTCTTCAGAAAATGATGAAACAATACTAAAGCAAATTCGAAAACTGGTTGCTATTGCTATTGCTCAAAATGCGGGGTATGTGAGCCTGTGGCCAGGAAACAGAATGGATAAGCTGGAAGGCGTGCTCCTCGGCCTTTGCGGGGAACAGGTGCATGTCGTTGGGCTGAAGGTTGGTGATCGTGAGGTAGTTGGGGATGAAGCGAAGGTTGGGGAAGTTGTTCTGCTGCTGCTCCAACCACCAATGGAAGTTGGCCTTGAGCTGGATCCAGAGCCCCTGGTAAATGAGGTTGGTGTTAAGGTGGGAGAAAAGAGAATGAGGTGGGAGGAAAGAAGGATGACCTGGAGGATGCCATTGCTTGGAAGGCAACAGGGCATTGGTTCCACCAGCGTCACATGCAGTCCGAACTGCTGCTCCATTTTCTGTGCCCAGAACAGCTGCAATCATTCTTTCATTCTATTCTCCTCCTCCTTTTCCCTACCCTAACCAGCTCATCCGCCCATTGGTGGCCAAAGGGATAGTTCTGTCTGTAGTACTTGGGATTGATGGAGTTGGTGCCCAGCTGCACCACCAGGTGCATGAAGTTCCCAAGGCCAATGTTCTGCCAAAACTATGCCCCTAGAGAGATGAGAGGAGAAAGAGAGTAATGGTGTTGGCGTAGGTGAGGAGAGCTTGCAGGTGCTTGATCCCCCCACCAGAGTAGGACAGGATGGCAAACGGGGTGGAGGCCCCGACCATGTCCCACAGCTGCACATGCCACAGCTGGGAGTCCGAGATGGCCAGCACTGACTTGGAGAAGCTGTCAAATTGATGATAGGCAGCAAAGGAAGAGGATGAGGAAGGAGGAACTTTGGGAAGTTGCTGAATGGGTCCGAGGTTTGTAGGCAAAGCTTGGTGATGCGGCCTCCTTGGCCATGCTGAAGAGGGACTTGCATTTTGGCTGTGCTGGTTGCTTGCGAGCTGAAAGGAAGAAGAGTGGAGAGAATGAGCTGTGTCAGTGGGACTAGGGCAGATGGTGGGAAAAGCTGGGCCAAGTGACCCAGCCTTTCTTCAAGGCCCCCCCTATTCCGCCTCCCCCCTCCTCCAGCCCTGGCCTGACCTCTCAAGCATGTATCATATTTCATCAGCACTGATACTACGAAGACGCCCCCTATTAGAAACTGAGCATAAAAAATTATGGCACAAAAGGCTGTGGAATGTAATCAAACATTGCCCCCGCTTCTTTCGCCATCAGCCATCATTCACTTCCAACCTCTGCCAGTTGCCTCCTTTTCGCAGTCTCTCTTCAGCATGCAGGTTGGCTGTCAAAGGTAGGAGAGGGGAAAGGGAAAGGTGTACTGACAGGGCGGGTTCGGTGGCGGCTATGGCGGCAGCTTCAACAACAACAACTCTGGCTATAACTCCGGCTACAACTCCGGCGGCTCTCAGGTCCTCTTTCTTTGCTGGGAGGCTGGAGTAGTTTGAGGTGGTGGGCTAGGGCTGGGGACTGAACAGGGGCAACGGGAACGGGTGCGGACGCGGCTACGCACGAGGAGGCCGTCCTCGCTCCTCCTCCCAGGTCCCTTTCCTCTTCCTGACAAGGTGTGGGGGAGAGTTATGGGCTAAGGGATTGGGCCGCCAGCGCTCCCACTCCAGCATCAACCAAGCCTGCTTGGTGGGCAGCATTAGCCGCTCGAGTTCCTGGCACATCAGCTGGGCAGGCAGCTGGGCTGGGAGCTGGGGAGGCTGGGGTGGGAGCCGTCCAAGCACTCCTGGCTGCTCTCGCCCGCACAGCCAGGCCTCCAGCCGAGGCACCCGCGCCTCCTCCGCCCCTCGCGGCTCTTCCGTACCCAATCCTCCCCTCATTCTCCTATCATTGAATTGGATTGAGAACGGCTTCTGCTACTTCCATCCGCAGCAACTGGCCAATCTCCAGCACCAGGTGGCCCAGCTCACTCAGGTCCCTATCCCCCTCTGCATTTCTCCTAGTCTACTAGCTAGCCTTGACAGGACAAGAAGAAGTTGGAGGCCAAGATCTTCAAGTACAAGGCCAAGTACCAGGCCATCCACAAGTTCTCCGAGGCGATCCTTTGCAAGGTTTGGGTGGGGAAGGATTGGAGGGTTGGTGAATGAAAGAGTGTGATTGCAGACCAGCGGATTCTCTGAGGATGTTGAGCGTCTGTACAGAGGCCCACTGCTCTTCTGCCGCAAGTTGATGAATTCGATTTTGACACTAAAATGAATTTTCGCTTCTTAAAATTCAACAAAAATAAGAATGATTGGAGCTACCTTTGATGAGGGAGAGCCTTATAAAAATTAAGATCTAGCAATAATCCCAAAAAGATACACCTAGGTCCAAATGAGGGGCTGGACGCTGACGGTTTGCTTTGCTTCCTTGTGCCAGCCCATTATATATATATAAATATATATTAATATAAATTTATATATATATGCATGAATGATGACAAAAATGAGCCATCTGTAAAGACTGCTCCACAGCCTTTAGGGCTGCTCCACGGTCAAAAATATAAAAAAGGGGTTTTTTTGGATGACCAACTTTTGAACCTCTCTCTTAGTAAAGCTTACTTATCCCTTGCAAACTGAGAATGCGGCTCACGAAGCAAAGTAGGCAGTAGCTGGATAAGGTTCGAATTTGCTAAGCTATCTGGGGAGAAAGGAGGCGGACACGGTGTGGTAGCGCTTGTAGATGCAGTTGCCAGTCAGGCCCATGGCCAGGAGCTCTACGAGTCCGCCCAGCATGCACAGCACCACAAGGGCCCAGCCTTCCATCTGACGATTTGTAGTCGATTAGCTGGAATAATGTTGGAAGCCAAGGAGGGAGGGACCTTGCCGTTGGAAATCCATAGAAGCCCTTTCTCAAAGATCTTGAACTAGCTGTTTCCGCCAGCCATCTGCTCCGCACAGAAGTCCTGCTCGCAGGCCATGACAGACTGACAGTCTGCTGGGAGGGTCTCTGGAGAATGGGAGAGGCTGGGAGTGATTGGATGATGAAAAGGGCAGGGAGATGCAACCATGGCAGCAGAGCGGAGCCGATGCAAACTGGCACTTGAGGCCGCAGATGGCCTGCACGAAGCCGGTGCCCTTTCCGCCACAGAAGATTCCCTCCGTCCCGATTTGCCTAGCCTCCCCGTGACACTCTGCTCAGGTCTGCCCAAACTGCGCCTTTATATAGTCTCAGAAAGGCATAGTGCCTGGCACAAAGTGGCAAACACGCATCATTAATGACGTAGGTATGACGTTGGTATGACGTAGGTATGACGCAGAGACAAAGCATGGTATAACACAGTGCCAGTTTGTACCAGGCTGGTACGCTGCCTGGCATTGTGGTGACTCATGTCACTTTCTACCACTGCGTACCTGGCACCGCGCCCTAGTTCTGACGTTTCCCCCGTTTTTCAGGGCCAGCGCCACCTATATAAGGCGCCGTTTTTGCCAGTCCCTCACCGGTCCTCCCCTTGCCAGCCTCCTCACGCAATCTCCAATGGCTCCTCACCACTACCACGCAATCTCCAACGGCTCCCTCATCCCCTCGACACAGGCGACAGGAGGACTTCATCAACACTCCGTCAACTCCGGCTGGGATGCCCCGCCTTCCTCCAACAAAACCGCCACCTGCAACAACTATGGCCTCGCACCAGAAGACACTGCCCCCTTCCTCTTCCACTGCCCCCACTGGATAGCCGAACGCCGAGCCACCCTAGACCCAGCACCCTCCATCAGATTGAGAGGCATTGGAGGGGCAGATGAGCGCATGCCATCCTCCCTCCTCCGTCACACAGCTCCTACTGCATCTTCTTCTCTGAACATAAAAGGACGACTCGGCAAGGCTGTCATCAACAACAATGCCTTCAACATTGCCATCAACCATGTCTGCTTACAAAAATTATCTCTATGCAAACTGTAAGTTAATTTTTATACGTCTTTTTGAACTGTATTCTTGGCTGTTACCTAGGGATGTGCGGCCTTGCTTCAAGTCACCACCCAGATGAATCATTTATAGCCAAAACTCAGCTGATTCAATTAAAACCATAAATTTATGCTTACTCAAATTTTAAAGAAATTTAAGTGAATGTCTTTTAACAGCTTCAAGATATTGCCTTAACAAATTTACTTGCCAAAATTGAGCTGAATTTATTAAAAAACCAGGGATTTATGGATGATCAAATTTTTGAAACATCAAAATTTTAGGTTTTCACTATAAATTAAGAAATAATAAATATTTCAAAACTGTCTTAAAACAGCTTTAATATATCACCACAAAAGACATACCCACCAAAATTCAAATGATTTTATTGAAAAACCTAGGATATATGGATGTTCAAACTTTTGAAACATCAAGAATTTAGGTTTTCAGCTTTAAGCCATGAAAAATGTATATTTTGGAAATTCTTTTTGCCAGTTTCAAGAAATAACCTTGGCGGATGCACCTGCCAAAAATCAGCTTATTTCATTGAAAAACCAATGATTTATGATTTTTCTGTAATTTGAAACATCAACAAGGTATTCTCGGCTGTTGCCAAGATGCGCGGCCTCACCTCCAGACACCACCTAGATGAAAATGTATAGCTAAATTCAACAGATTTCAATGAAAAACCATGAATTATGCATGTTCAAATTTTTGAAATGTCAAAATTTTGGCTTTTTACTATAAATCAAGAAATACTAAAATTTTTAAAAATTCCTTTTGCCAGCTTCAAGATATTACTTTCACGGACGTACTTACCAAAAATCAGCTAATTTCATTGAAAAACCATGGACTTATGCATTTTTTGAAATATCAAGATTTTGGTTTTTGACTATAAATCAATAAAAAATAAGTATTTCGAAAATTCCATTAGCCAGCTGCAAGATATTACTATGACGGACGCACCTGCAAAAATTCAGCAAATTTCATTGAAAAACCAGTGATTTATGATTTTTCATATTTTGAAACATCAAAATTTAGATTTTGCGTGAAAAAAGGTGAAAACCGCCCAGGCGGACCTTCATGCAATAAATCAGCCAATTTCGTTGAAAAACCGCGGAATACGGGCCCCCGGAATGACACATATATATATGCGGAAAGACGGACGCAAAAATGGGGTAACTGCTTAAGCTGGCCTTGGTTGCCCGCCGCTTCGGGCAGGGCGCCAGAGCTCCTCCAACCTCCCGGCATGGGTGCTGCGGCCCCTATGCTTAGCCTAGCATGCTTCGTATGGTAGACTACACTCCGGGGCCTCCGCAACCATGCCCTCCGGCAGGCGGTAGGCGGCCTGCGGCTACACAAAAAACACTCTACGACTGGCCTGCGGTCCCATTGAGGACCCAAAGTCGACCATCAGAGAATTGCCAAAGGATTCTGGGTGCTCCTTTAGCGTGTGATCTACCTCCAATTTGTGATCTACCGGTTTTTAGGGTGTGATCTACCAATGATTATAGGCAAGGGCGGATTTAAGGTTTTGGTTCTGGGGTGAAAATTACTGTGTTAATTTATAGGTATGCGTTTTTTCCTTTTTCCTCCTTTTGTTACTTTGCTGGTCCACTAGCGCTCACACACTTTGGTGGGTGACTTTACCCTCTAGAATCGCTTTGGGGGGGGGTGAAACCTCACCCTATTCACCCCCCTAAATCCTCCCAATAATATAGGTCTATGTTGTCTCCTTGGCACAAACACTAAACAAAACAATGCAAGTTTACAAAATTCCTTTACCCACACCAAGTTATTTAACCCGTTCCCATACTTTTTCTTTAATGGGTCAATTTAGGAGACGTATGAAAGCATGGGTGTGGGGGACCATAACCTCCATAGGTTAATGACCAGACTTATTTCGTCAACAGAAATTGTTACTAACATTTTATCGTTACATATTGTGTATATTGGCACAAACACTAAACAAAACAATGCAAGTTTACAAAATTCCTTTACCCACACCAAGTTCTTTAACCCGTTCCCATACTTTTTCTTTAATGGGTCAATTTAGGAGACGTATGAAAGCATGGGTGTGGGGGACCATAACCTCCATAGGTTAATGACCAGACTTATTTCGTCAACAGAAATTGTTACTAACATTTTATCGTTACATATTGTGTATAGTAGATCATGGTAGATCACACATTGATGGAGATACATCCAGTAGATCACACGCTAAAGGAGAAACATTACGGTAGATCACACGTTAAAGGAGCACCGGATTCTGTACCTCAGAGCCGGACAACAGCAGGCCAGCCTTGGCATAGCGCAGGGCAGCCATGGCCAGGAGGTTGGCGGAGGAGCCGGAGTTGACCATGATGGCAAATTGGCTGCCCACAAAGACCGCGAAGGCTGCCTTGAGCTTGCGGGAAATTGCAGCAGCCACGATGGATGACGGGGGCGCATTTCCTGCTGGAAGATTCCCCCTTGCCTTTGCCGCCACCTCCCACCAATTCTAGCCCTTCTCCCCTCAATCGCATACACCAGTAAGCTCACACTTAAGAGACGGTTTTTGAGAGGAGCACGAATGGGAGACCCATGGATTTTTTGACCCCCCCTTTTTATGATGGGAATCAAAATTAAAATATGTGGGAAGTAAAATTCATAAATATACTTGGTGTCAAAACTCAATATCCAGGTCAAAAGTCAAAACAAAAACGAAATATAATGAAATTGAGCATAAAAATGATTTTTAAGGTGTTTTTGCGGCCAGAGCATCGATTTAGGCCATTTAAACCTAAATTCAAGACAAAAATTTTTTAGTCACTTTTGCCCCATGTTATAGCATAGGGTGGATTCTCGACCTGTCCAAACACTTTGGATAATTTTTCATGTATATAACCTAAAATCCAGCAATTGTTTTGCTATATACCTGCCTAAGGCTTAGAGTGATTAGCTCACAAAAGGAAATTGATCATTACCGTCTTCCTGCTAAATTGCCCTATGCTATAACATAATGGGGCATATTTTTGATGCTCGTCAAGTTCGGGCTATTATCTCTTTTGGAACATACTTAAATGGCAATATTAAACGTAGTTCCCAGGCCAAAATTTTATGAGGAATACGATGACGATGTCTGTTTTCAGACTTTTGAAGAAATGTTTTGAGGAAAATTAAGTTTTTTGTGAAATTTCAATTATTCGTTTTATGGCATTGATTAGGTTTTTTGATAAAATATGAAAATTTTTGGTAAGAAATCTAAATACTTTTGGCATACCTGTGTCCAGCTAATGTAGACAAATTGATCCATACCAAATTTGAGTACTTTTGGTAAATAAGTGAGCATGAAATTTCAGTTTTATGGCAAAAATCGCCAAAAACTCAAATTTTGCAACCTTTAACTTGACAGAGCTGTCCTGACCTGGATATTGAATTTTGACACCAAGTATATTTATGAATTTTACTTCCCACATATTTTACTTTTGATTCCCATCATAAAAAAGGGGTGGTCAAAAAATCCATGGGTCTCGACCCTTGGGTCGTTCGTGCACTTCTCACAAAACACATCTTAATTAACCTCCCGTTTCCCGCTTCAGTAACCCTACTTACCCAATGTTTGTGCCTTGTTCTTGATGGACTAGACAATCACCTTACGCTGTGTTTTACAGTTAACTGTTTGTTTTTTCATATTTGAACAAGACTATAATGCTACAGCATAAGCAACTTATGAATTGTCAATCATCAAAAATAACTAACAAGGTGTCACAAAATCGTGATTGATTTTGATTGATTAGTGGCTGAGGCCTAGCCATTAATTTCAATTTTTATTTGAATCTAAATCATGTAAGGTTCACAAATATAACTTATCAATTAAGCAAAAACTGAAGACAGAACCAAAACTGCGATAATCTAGGGTGACAGGGTTTTTTCTGCCATAAATTGCCGCCTGCTTATGAATGACCAGTAAATTTTGACCAGTAAATGAACCAAAAAATTGCCCAAAATAGTTTGTAAATTCAATCAAAATTAATCACGATTTTGTGACACCTTGTCTAGTTCTTTTTGATTATTGACAATTCATAAGTTGCTCATGCTGTAGCATTTTAGTCTTGTCTAGATCTTGGCCATGTGGAATAAACATTTACTTGCCACATGAACAAGGCTTCAAAGAGTCATTGAGGAAAAGGCCATCGTTTAGTATTATTTTGTAAATTTACATGTTTCTGGCATTCAAATTTTCTATTTTAGAAAAAATTCAAAATTCACAACTTTGGTAATTTTAAGCTAAGATTATTCGTTTGATTACGTTGATACATAACAAGGCTAAAATGCTACAGCATGAAAAGCTTATGAATTTTCAAACATCAAAAAGAACTAGACAAGGTGTAACAAAATCGTGATAAATTTTGATTAAAGTTATAAACCATTGAAATTTTGACATTCAAAAACCGAGTTTTGTGCCAAAATTGGTCCCAAGTCAGATTTTTGATGAAAAACCATTTCGATACCTCAAACAAGAGTTTTTGGGCAAATTCATGTCAAGTCGCTATTGAACCATTTTTCATATTTTGAGAGGTTTTGGGCAAATACTGGTCCTATATTACAGTTTTTAGGCAAAATTATGTCAAAAATAGTTCCAAGTTGAAATTTAGCTAATGACACCATTTTTCATATTTTGAGAGGTTTTGGGCAAAAAACTGGTCCTATATCACAGTTTTTAGGCAAAATTATGTCAAAAATAGTTCCAAGGTGAAATTTAGCAAATAACACCATTTTTCATATTTTGAGAGGTTTTGGGCAAAAAGCTGGTCCTAAATCACAGTTTTTGAGCAAAATTATGTCAAAAATAGTTTCAAGTTGAAATTTAGCTAATGAAACCAATTTTCATATTTTTAGAGGTTTTGGCAAAAAACTGGTCCTAAATCACAGTTTTTGGACAAAAAGTACCTTGTATTACAGGAGGCTTATATATGACTGATTGGCAATTAAGAAGCTGTATTTTTGGAATTTTGCAAAACATTGAGCAATTAAATATTTCCTCCACTTCAGAACGTGATAAGAAATTTTATTACCCCACATATAGAGACCCTCGATGTCTCATACCCTCTCAGGAATGTAAATCATAGGCGTGTGGCATGCTTTCATTCATGTCATGTTTTTAATGTGTGAATAAATTTTAGATGGCTAATATAGAATTGAAAACTGAACTTTCGGATCTTTATGCTGAGATGTTACAAACTCGAACACTTGTAAGAGTACTAAAATTAGACTATCCTGATAACAAATTAGACTTTAAATATAATTGTATGAGAGCTGAATTTGGAGTAAAAATGAGAATAATTATCCTAAATATGACAATAAAAGTTAGAATTACTTTTTATTATGTATCAAAAATAATTGTTTTTTCACAGGTCTTGGGACAGGTGTCTTTGAGACAACCTCTTATGTTAAAATGAGAAATATTATTTACGAAGTGATGCAAAATATTGAAAAACTAGGAATTGAAGGAATCATTCCAGCACTGGCTCATCAACTACAAACCTTGGATGACAGCACCTCTACTCTAACACCAAGTTCTCCCTTCTCCCTTCCTTCTCCCTTCTCACTTCTCCCTTCTCCCTTCTCCCTTCTAGGTTTCTCCCTAGGGGCTTTTACTCTTTCCTAGGAAGTTTTTGTATTTTTTTTCTCCCAGGTTTTCCCGGGGGACCCCATGGACCCCGTGGAGACCTAGTGTGGGAGAGTGGAGAGGAGAAGGAGAGGAGAGGAGAGGAGAAGGAGAAGAGAGGTTTTATACCTACTTTTAGGATTTAAGTAATTGTGGTTTGTTTTTAGACCCCACCAAGAAGGAGAAGAGATAGGTCAAGGTCCCCTATAAGAAGGATAGAGGCTAGACGTGGACGTGTAATAGAGGATGCACGAGGACATGAGGACTTTGCTATTAATCCAGCTGAAGAGGCGCAGCTTTTGCGAGACTTTCGACCACAGGATCATTATGTGACAATTAGAAAAGCACGGAGAATTTGGCAGAGAGCTCCAATTGAACAAATCTCATTTGAGCTTCGGCTCACAGATGATATTCTTACTCGAGGACCCCAATTTCAACTTCAATTATATAGGATTTTAAGACATGCTCTGCAAACTGCCCTCCAGCAAGCCCCACCTAATTCAACTGATCAACTTATGGCGGATACTCATGATTATAATGTGACCAACAAAACTGTTGTTTCGGACAGGGATAGACCTGATCAATTAGATTTTGATGTATTCATTGTATGTTTATTAAAATTTCTTTTATCAGAATGGCATCAGTGGCAAAGCGAGCAAAGGCGACAGCCTCAAAAGAAAAGGAGGAGCCACGAGTGAAACATGCGGTCATCAACTACATTGAAACCCCAGCTATGAAATTTACTCTAACAGGTTACATTCAAAAAACCCAGTATTCTAAAACCTCATTTTATTTCAGGCTCACAAGTTCAACGTATGAAACAGAAAGGGACCAGCAAACCAGTATCAAAAGATCAAATCTGCTGTGCTATTGCTCATTGTCTAACTAAGGTAACCCTTTAATTCTCTTACCTAACATAACTGATTTTTTAATTTCAGCTAAAAAATAAGCATAAAGAAGGAGACAAATTTACTATTCGACAAGTATTCGAAATCCCTGGTCTTCAGCGAACAACAAAACCAATTACCTCCAATGGACCTGTAGCTCAAATCAACACTCAATATATGAGAGTTTTATCTCTTATGCAAGCAGCGGACCCCCTTTCCCTTTCCGGACACAATACCTTTATCCTATGTGTTTACGATAATGAAAACTGTGTTTTCATAAACGAAAATCTTGATGCAACCTGTCTTAGTCGTGAACAAATTGCTGATGCTATACCAGAGAAGGTTCTTAATGAAATGCAAGATGAAGTTGCATCTATTCTTATGAAAGAATATGAAGAATATGAAACCATTCACCCCCCAACAGAAACCCCTGCTTCCTAAACTGTACTGTACTGTGGTGATAGTTTTTAGTGGTGTTGGTTTATTACATTGGTTTATTCACACTAATAAAGCATATCACTCAAACAAAGACTTATCTTCATCACGTAAAGAGGCAAATGGAATCCATTTCTGGTGACTTTCTGGCCACCCAATAAAATCAACCAATGCCTTATTATTTTCCACTTCAATCACATGGTCGTATATCTTTTTTGTAGGGTCAAATTTAACCTCTTGTACTTGTTGAGGTAAATAGGCTCCCCTTATTTTCACACCAGTCAAATCTTCCAAAAATGCTCCAGGTATAGGATGTCCACGAGAATGACGTATAACTTTAAACACCTCATCAGACCAGGAACCAAAATATTCTTTTTCAAAAGGAGCACGACTTATGTTTATACGAACAAAACTACCAACTGGTGGGAGCTTTCGAGTTTCTTCCTTTACAGGTTCCAATTTTTTAGGTATCACTAATGGATCATTAACTATATGAAAAGGTGGTAATTTAGTAGTAGAATGTTGTTTACTATTATAACTTTCAATAAATCGAGGTAAAAATTCCAGCCATCTATAAGTATCATTTTTATGCCAAAACCGTGCAAAAGCTAAACGCATAGTTCTAATTAAACGCTCCACTCCTGGCACTTTTTTTTCAGAAGTTGATGTATAATTCAGAATACCCTGCTCCTTTAACCAGTCTTGAACCCTTTCAGCCATAAAGGAAGGATCCATATCCCAAAAAATATGCTGGACTTTAAATGGTAAATCATTTATAATAGACACTAAACCGTTAATAACATCATCAGGATATTTATTCAAAAGTGGAGCAGCACCACAATACTTTGAATAAGAATCATAGCCAAGCAAAATATAAGAATAGGCATCATTTTCACTAGCAACATTAAGCATTACAACTAAATCAACTTGAAAATATTCTCCACTAAAATTAGACATTATCTGATTCCTTGGATAAACACGTCTAGCTCTCCGTAAAAGGGTATATGGTGACTGGCTTTGCAAAAATAATTTAACATCCTTAATCCGTATATCTTTATTCCCTTCTAACTTTGCCTGTTTATAAAGGGACGCCACTCCCCCATACGCTGCGGGGGAAAATCCATAGTAGATTTTCGCAAGGCGTACATTTTTAGCCATTGGGCCCCTGCCTTGACCAACTTGATCCTGTGATTCCTGAACTGAGTTATCCCCTTCTGTATCAACCATTGTTGAAAATCAATAGGGATAGTTGGTGTTGCAAAAGGGGTACAGGTTGTCCAAAGTAAATCTCGTATACGATAAACGGTTTCTTTTCCGTTTATTTTAATAATACCGTCTGGTGTTAAATCAAATTCTCCAGTAGCTCGCAACTGATTAAGCAACTTCTGCCCACAGTGTTGAAATGATGGGGATAAACGAGTAAACCACTTAGAATCTTCCTCGTCTATAACGGTTTCTGGCTCATCAGGGATTTTATTTATAGGCAGCTCCTCTGGGGTTTGTGTTACAGCTGGTACTTCCGTTGCAATAGACGGTTGTTGAATAAACGGTTCCTCTTCCAGAACAATATCCAGTGAAGATGGACGATTTTCTGGAGTTTCCAGTATTATAGCAGAAGATGAAGCTATAGGGGTAATTGGGGCGTCTATAGGTTCCTCAGTTTGGGTCCCCTGCGTTTGGGTAGGTATTACAGTTTGAGTTTCCTGAGTTTGAGTAGGTATTGTAGTTTGAATTTCCTGACTTTGAGTAGGTATTGTAGTTTGAGAACTAGTTGACTTTCCAGAAACAAATCCTGAAGAAGAACTAGGGATATCCGATTGTACTTTTTGCTTTAAATCTTCCCAACAATCCTCCGCAACTACAACCCAGCGACAGAAGGACATGATGCCGCAATGTTGTAAATGAGTGATATATCCTCGGTAAGAAGCTTTTTCTTTGTCTTTAAACTCACTCTCTTATTTAATAGTCGATCAACAACAGCTTCATGTGCTTCAAAATAGTCACGCTGAACTTTATTATGTGCTACTGAACCCACAATTAGAATATTGTATAGTAAATTAACTAATGACTTGGTTATTTCAAAATCCTCGGTTTCTGAATCGATCAATTCCTTAACCTTTTCCTTATTCAGCTGTGGAATAGACGTAATTTCATCAACAGCTAAACCCTCCATTTTGTCATACCCAAATGACATGCCTCTGTTTTACCAACCAGCCCTTGCCTATTTATAGACTCAGACATCAGACATCTAAATCAGTACCTACTAAATACTAGATACCATATACCTACTAGATACCGTATACCTGCTAGATACCGTATACCTACCGTATACCGACAATGGCTTACCGTAGAGAACCGACGAATTTTATAATTCAATCATTTGCTGATAAAGATACACAAGAGAAACAATACCCTGAAGCCTTTGACCCGGTTTACGGTAGTTGTAAAATAAAAAATACTGAACGTCTAATTTACAAACTTCCCAGAAGCTATATATTTAATGAACCCATGTCAGTACGTTTAAACTGGGTTTATCCTAAACCAAAAAAAGTGTGCTGGATAATTTGTAACTTTACAGAGGGCACACCCTATAACACGCTTCACAGATCAATCCTAGGCTCAACAGCTGCCTCAAGTCATTTCACTAGTCAACCTTGGATGCCTTTAGCGGGAAATCTATTACCCAGGAGTGGTGAAATTGGGGTAGAAAACGTTGATGGAACTAAAACAGCAGACATAAAGTGTCTTACCCTTCTATTAGAAGTAACTCCAACCAAAAACATCAATGGAACCCAAAGCAATAATTAATTTTGATACTCGACTTACCCTTCCAAATCATGCTCTCATCATAGGCGCCTCTCAATCAGGAAAAAGCACCTTAATCTTAAATTTACTTGCAAATCCGGATTTATTTTCACCAAAACCTACTAGAATACTATTTTACTATGATCAATTACAGGACAAATATTTAGAAACAAAACAAAAACTTGCAGAAAAAGGTGTAGAACTATTACTATACAAAGGGTTTCCTAACATTAAATTAGAAGATATTGAACATCAAGAATCACAAACAATAATAATAGTAGATGATTTTTCCGAACAAGCTTCCTCAAGCAAAGAACTTGCTAGAATAGCCACTAATGGTCGGCACAAAAACATAAGCTTATGGATTGTGCTTCATAGTTTATTTAATAAATCACCTGAATCAAGAACAATCTGTCAAAACGTTAGATGGTTCTTTTTCCTACCATCTCTACGTTTAGAGTCACAACTAAAAACATTTGGATCTCAAATAGGATTAAAGGATCGTTTAATCTATGCCTTTAGAAATGTGCAAGAATACCCTTGCATAGAGAATAGATACATCACTGTAGACACCGGGCCTCAAACCCCTGACATAATGCGAGTCCGCTCAATGATTCATGTCCCTAGTAAGCAATACGTCTTCCTCTAGCCCACCCAAAAACTATATAAGGACTTGTACATTCCTCATTCTTCCATTATGGCTTATACAACTCGACCAGCAATTATCCCTGCTGACCTTGGCTACAGCCCTCCGACAACCTCAGGCCAGGCAGCAGGGGGTGGTAAAGCGAAAAAGAGGAAGACGGTATCGAAGAAACAGGATACTGTAGAACATAAGAAGCCAAGTCTAGCTGCTCAAAAAAAGAAACAACCATGGAAACCGAGCACATAAACCCCATTAGCTATGCCCAAACGGCAGAAGTTAGAGATATTGAACCGGAACTAAGCTATTATGTTGAACAAACTCTTAATCAAGGTCTAAATGATGGAGCTGTTGCTCCTTTCCTTTTTCCTGGACACCCAACTAGGTTCACTAGATTAAATGCCATCCTATACATTGTTGAGGTTCAACTACGAAACCTTGACAATACCATACCTACTGATCTTGACCCGGACCCAGCTGACCCATCGAAACAAAAAATCATATGTTTGGACAGTCAAGGAATGCATTCTTTATGGTCTACGGTAGAAACTAGGGTCAATGATCAAATAGTAAGCATAATGACAAACTATGTTCATACTACAGCCCTTGCCAGACTGCTTGGAACAGCAAAAAGTCTACGTGATCAAGTCTGGAATGCATTGGATGGGTCTTGGACATTGGACGGGCAATACAACTCGGATATTACTAACAAAAAATCAAACCGATTTAAAGCTGAATCGGTAAAACTAAGAGGAAATGGGACTGTTCTTATTGGAAGAATTTATTCCGATTTCCTCATGAGCGCGAGACAATACCTCCCACCCAAAACTTCCCTTGGTCTAAACTTCCGAAGAGCCACAGATGCATTTACTCTCACATCACCAGACGGTACAAATGTGAAATATAAGGCATATATCAAGGAAATGAAAGTTCGAATGAACTATCTCAAACTACCTGATGTAATATCTCCGAGAATAGAAAGTAAAATAAATCACGGCTCAGGAATAACATTCAATAGGCTAACCTGTAAATCAGTGTCCATACCGAAAGGACAAACTGTATACACATGGTTGGACTGTTTGAACAAAGGACCACTCCCAAATAGGGTCTACCTAGCCTTTATCGGTCAAGAGGCGCAATATGGGAAAATAACACGAATAACATCCTATTTTGAGAACATGAATCTGTCAAGATTAATGTTCCGTCTAAATGGGAGAAACCTATTAGTTCAACCCATCAAATCCACATTTGAGAATGATTCAACTGGTGCAATAGTTGTTGAGAAAAGCGAGGCAAGGGAAGGCTATTTATCCATAGTAGAAATACTAAATCAAATAAGTGACCAACTATCAATACTGAGACTTGACTATGATAGTTACCTAACAGGCAACACGATTAATGCCTTAGAATTTGGTAAATGTGGATACAAGGCCTCTGATGGTGGGACATTGGACATTTTGATGGAATTTAGTGGAAAAGGGATCCCTGAAAATTGCTGTGCTCTCCTATTCACAGAATACACTGAAACAAAACCTATATAAGGAGCTACACATTTTTCATTTCCAGACATTAAGTGCCTGGAGCAGCAAAATGGATAACCTATCAATTGGATGTAAAATGTGTTTAATTATCCCATTTACATGTATTGGTTTACCAATAATATTATTATTGGGATGGGATATATTTAATCATGATTCATATATTTGTCCAAAAAAGGATTGTATTATATTGGACAAACACCTAACTGAAAACTGGGACTACTGCAAGCATCAAAAGATTAATGATGCTGATCAAAGAGTAATGATTGTATTATGTAAAAATAATACTGAGCAGCTATTGGCATTTTTCAATGAAACTGGTCATATTATTAAGCAATATGGAAGCTTTGAAACTATATCAATTAAGACATGGTTAAGACAATGTCTTCATATGGAATGTCCAAGGATTCCTGTTAGATCAAGAGAGAATTGTAAATACATTTCTATATTAAATGGAAATATTTTATGCAGTGATGAAAAAGGCATGTTTGTTTCCTTAAAACTTGGTGATACAATGTTTGGTGATTTTGGTGCTGATGAAGTGTTAGATTTCCTCATTGATATTAAATGTTGAGTGATATATGATGAGATAAAGACCAAAAATTAGTTTTTGTGAGACACAAAATAAAGCACAAATAAAAGCACAAAACAAATTAGGGTTAACAGTTTTGCACAAAAAGTGTTTAGGGGTAATAGGAAATTAACTTTTATGTAAGGGTATTTAAGTATAATTTTTCTGTAAAAAGGATAGGAAAAATGTATGTTTGTGAGACAGAAAGTGCAAATAGAAAGCAGAAATAGATGTAGATTTGAAGCAAAATAGCCTTTTTTACAATAGTATACATCAAGAGTACTATCCTTGTGTAACAGCAGCTTTTTGTCAAGCTTTTAGTGGCGGAACCCCCACCCCCCCCCCCCCAAAAAGGGGCAAGAGCTACCCCCCCCCCAAAAAAATAAATTTTTCTAAGATTTTTAAAACACACTCCCCCCCTCCCCAAAAAAATTTGTGTTTTTTCCCCCCCTCCCCACCCCTCTCCCCCCAAAAAAAAAAGGAGGTTGTTGTTAATAACATCCACAGAAGAGAGAAGAAAGGGAAAGAACCCCAAAAAAAAAATTAATTACCCACAAAAACAAAAAAAAAAAAAAATTATAAAAAAAAAAAAAACAAAAAAAAAAAAAAAAAAAAAAAAAAAAAAAAAACAAACCCAAACAACTAACTACTAGGACTTACCCCCTCGCCTTTATTTTTCACCCCACCATAATAACAGGAGGACCCCTTCTACACATAGGCAGGGGGAGGAAAAGCTAAGCCTTTCACAAAGTAGGCAATGGGGGCTGGCTTGCCGGGTTCCTCTGTTTCCAAAATACTGTGAAATAGGCTAGTGGTACCTTTAGGGTTGGTACATGGCGTATCCCTACTAGTCTGTCACCCCCTTGTGTATTTCATACACACTTTTTGATTGGAGTTATTTTCAGCTCCGTTTCAGGCTTTTCCAGCATTTGTAGCTAGCTATCAAACCATGGGCTAATTTTCCCATTTTAAAGAAAGCGTACTCGTTTACTCTTAAAGTTGTTAGCTGCTTCAAGCTAATTGGAAAGCTTGGTCCAGCTTATTTTTGACCCTTACTGGCCATTAGAAGAGATTGAGAGGTCTTAAATATGCCGGTAAGCGAAATTGGGAAATCAGAAAATAAATTGGAAATTGGGAAATAAAAATAGTGAGTCCCCTTCCTAACCAGTTTTGCCAACCTTTCAGTCTAGTGGATGCCTCTCAAACTCCCATAACAGGAACACATTAGCTTCCCCGATTGCCTTGCGCAAGGTTTTCAGGCATGACCCATTGTTCATGCTTCCCTTTCCCTTACTCCAGCTTGCAGTAGGCAGAAAAGTTTGCTCTTCCATGCCTCTCAGTGCTTTCAGTCTCACAAGCTCTAACAAACAGATACCGGCTGACTCCTAGAACCCCCCCCCCAAGACTTACACCCCCCCCCCCAAACTTACACCCCCCCATGAATTACACCCCTCCCCCAAGACTTACACCCCCCACAAGGCATATATAATGAAAATTTTATTATTGCCTTAACATACTTCTCTTTAATTTAATTTAACTTATTCGAAATTTAAACTCACGGAATTTTCATGTAGATGATTAAATACCTACTTTTTTGAAACATAGTTAGTCTATACCGAGTTTGTCATGCTACTAGTTAGTCTATACCGCAATATAGGGCGTAGCCACCTGACTTTTTTAAAGGCTCGCGAGGGACATAGTTAGTCCTTAAACATAGTAAGTCCTTACCCAGTTCATTGATGTTTTAAAGAGCTCAACTCGGTAAGGACTAACTAGTAGGTACTGCCACAGTGAAAGGACGAGCCTTTTAGTTCTTGCGCCTTATTACTACTCCTGGTAGTAGCATGACGAACTAGTAGCATGACGAACTCGGTATAGACTAACTAAAAAAGTCGGTATTTAGTTGTTTAGAAAAAAATTCCTTGAGTTTAAATTTCGAGATATGTAAAGAGAAGCATTTTAAGCTAATAAAATTTTTTTCAATATTGGGCTGGCGCGAGCGAGCGTTAGCGAAGTGTCAGCGCCCAGCCCCTCTTTTCGACCCAGGTGTACGTTTTGGGGGTTATTGCTAGATCTCAATTTTGATAAGGCTGCTGCTCGTCACAGAAAGCTCCAATCGTTATAATTCTTTTTGCAATGGAAAGAGCACCATCGAATTGACTATAGTTTATCTTTTGAGTTTTGCACAAAACGTTTGATTTTATGGTGAAAAATGCAAAAAACCATTTGTCCGAACTCCTTCTTCTCCTTCTCCTACGCATCTATTCAATGGACGATAGTAGGTATTCATTTCTTCCCCCCCGCCCCGCCCTCCCCGGCTACCTGGGCCTCATATATTTCTTTCATGATAGCTCCTTAGTTACACCCAGGAGTCGGTACCAGTGGTGTAGGGGTGTAAGCGATTTGACAGCTGAATGAAACTGGCAGGTTCGAATCCATGTTAGTCATTTATTTTGAATTTTGTGTGTTTCAAGCTGAGAAAAATAACTATTGCAATCGGCAGGCCAAAAATCGCCCAAAGCATGAACCAAGAAAATTTCTCAAAAATGTCTTAGTTTGCCAACAATTTTAATTTTTGAAACTTTTATTTTTATATTTTTATATATAAACTTTTTTATTTTTATTTTTTATATATTTTTTTATTTTTTATTTGTGATTTATTTATGTAATAAAATTTGTTTATTGATCTATAAAATTAGTATTAATACATTTTATACTATATTAAAAGTGGAAGAAATATCTGTTACCATCGGCAGGCCAAATGTAGTTCTCTTTTCTCCAAAAGTTGCAAAAGCCTCGAGTAAAAAGTCAAGGAAATACAATTTATACTACTGGAATCTGCTGCGTCATCTGCATTTTGTTTTTGGGCGCGCATGGAAAGAGACACTGAACTGCGCGCCAAAAACAAAATGCAACTGTCCAAGCAGCAGATTCCAGTAGTATAAATTGTATTTCCTTGACTTTTTACTCGAGGCTTTTGCAACTTTTGGAGAAAAGAGAACTACATTTGGCCTGCCGATGGTACCAGATATATACCCTTTGGGGGGGTGTAATTCTTGGGGGGTGGGTGTAATTCTTGGGGGGGTGTAATTCTTGGGGGGGGGGTGTAACCCCATGGGGGGGGGTGTAAGTCTTGGGGGGGGTTCTAGGAGTCAGCCCAGATACCTTTGCCCACTAGCCTAGCTCTTTTGAAGACTACAACTTCTTATGAGCTTTAATTGGCAAACCTCTGACACTTGACAAACCTTTACCAGGCTGCCTTGGCCAAAGAAGGTTTGTGGATCAAAGAAAATCTGCTCCTAAATTAGAAATTGCTCACTGCAAGCAAATTAGGCCGCTTCCAAGCTAAACTTTGACTTAGCCTCTACCATCATAGTCTGGAGACCAGAGCCAAAAAGTATTCAATTCAATGAAACTTTCAGTCCCATGCTCTAAGCCTCAAAGCAAGCCTCTTCGCTGCCGTCAGGAGCATGGCTTTTATTGGGCTGGCGCGAACGGAGCTTTAGTGGAGTGTCAGCACCCAGCCCCTCTTTTCGACCTAGGTGTACATTTAAGGGGTTATTGCTAGATCTCAATTTTGATAAGGCTGCTGCTCGTCACAGAAAGCTCCAATCGTTTTAATTCTTTTTGCAATGGAAAGAGCAACATCGAATTGACTATAGTTTATCTTTTGACTTTTGCCCAAAACTATTTGTTTTAGTATGAAAAATGCAAAAAACCATTTGTCCGAACTCCTCCTCCTCCTCCTCCTCCTCCTTCTTCTTCTCCGCATCTATTCAATGGACGATAGTAGGTATTCATTTCTTCCCCCACAACTCTTCCCCGGGTCCTTGAGCCTCATGTATTGACTTTTATTCATAAGTCTTCAGTTAAACAGCTATGCATATGCATCCGTGGTGTAGTGGTCTATGCGATTAACCAGCTGGGGCAACCTGGGAGGTTCGAATCCTTCTTAGGCAATCATTTTTTTTGGAAACTTTAAGTTGAAAAAACAACTGGTACCATCGGCAGGTCAAAATTAGAGCTATTTTCTCCCAAAAATCGATTGCCCTAAGCATATATCATGAAAATTTCACAAAAATATGTTAGTTTGCCAATAAATTTGAATTGTATTTTTGATTTTCGAATTTTTTTTGTTATATTTTTTAAATAATTAAATAAAAAACAAAATATTTTTTATTTTTTTATCCATTAATATCTAAATATATTTTCGATTCTTTTATGTTTGTTATATTTTTTCAATGAGTTTATTTTTTTTTTTTTAATACATTTAAAAAAAAATTTTATTTATACATTTTATACTATATTAAAAGTGGAAGAAATAACTGGTACCATCGGCAAGCCAAATGTGGGTCTCTTTTCTCCAAATTTTGTAATTGCCTCGAGCAAAAAGTCAAGGAAATACATCTACTACTAGTGGAATCTGCTGCATCATCTGTATTTTGTTTTTGGCGCGCATGGAAAGAGACACTGAACTGTGCGCCAAAAACAAAATGCAACTGTCCAAGCAGATTCCACTAGTAGTAGATGTATTTCCTTGACTTTTTGCTCGAGGCAATTACAAAATTTGGAGAAAAGAGACCCACATTTGGCTTGCCGATGGTACCAGTTATATGCTTATTCAGACAAGAGAGTAATGGGTTCAGGTTCAGTAGCCCCAATTGCTAAAGCCTTTCTAAGCTTTTTAGCTTTGCCCCCAGTCTGAAGCGGGAAAATGACTGGGGCTTCCAAGTTTACTAAGCTCTTAAAGCTGACCAGTGAAACGATCTGGCTGAGCTCTCACCTCAGGCCACAACTTTGCCATTCAAGCAGACAGGCCCTCATTTAGGCTCTTTAAAGCAAAAATGGAAAAGAAGGTCTTACTGCCCGGGTGTCAGCAGTAGGCTGTTCCGACTCGGAACCACTGTGAGGTGCGTGGCATACCCTCAGTTAGATTGAGCAGAGCTCCAGCCTAGCGAAGGAGGCATTTACCAGAGAGGAAAGGGGAACTGAATCGCAGAGGGAGGAGAGCAGCAGCAGAAGCATTAACCCAAACATCACCAGTCAAAATAGGACAAAGGATGGATGAATCATGTCACTGCTGGATAGGCGATCCTCTTAAACATAATTATAAAGCATGGGGGATTTTAAAATGAGAGCCGTGAGATAAAATAGTTTTTCTTTCAATTTATTTTTGAAATATTTTAGACATATATTTTTCACATTTTTCTATAGCACAAAAATTAATTGCTCGCTTAATCAAGTCGCTCGCTTAATCAGCATTAATCAGGTCGACATGCGATCTTTGGATTTGCATAACTTTTGATCTAATTTCAGATTCAGATAACTCTCAGTTTGAGTCAATAATGCCTTTTTATTTTGTTTTTACCACGCTCTACAGGTTTTCTCCTTTGGCACAGCCGGTCTTGTCTTAAGCACTTTGGGAGTCATAACATCATAAAACAGCTTACGCAGAAGTTTTGTCTGATTAGACAGAGACAGCGAAATTGTTGCGATCCAGATTCATTCCACTTTTAAAAAATGAAGGTTATCAGATTCGATTGATGTTGTGCCACCATCCAAGGCAATTTAGTTCTCATTTCTGTGCCACCAGTCTTTTCGCGAAAAACAAAGTTGTTGACCTGAAATGATTATTTTTGAAACATGCACTTTTTTGGCCTTTGGAATCTGCAAATTCAGTTATTTGAAAATTTTGTTTAGGAAGTTTTAGATAAATGTGGACTATTGGGCTGGCGCGAACGGAGCTTTAGTGGAGTGTCAGCGCCCAGCCCCTCTTTTCGACCCAGGTGTATGTTTTGAGGGTTATTGCCAGATCTTGAAACTGATAAGCGTTTTTCTCAACATTGCCTGCACCAATTGATGAGATTTTTGCAGCATTGGAAAGAACATCATCGAATTGTGGGGGGTACTCGCGAAAATTAGCAAAATATGGCTTCCTTTGCTTTGAAAATTTGCAAACAAAAGTGCCGCACGAACTCCTTCCCTTCCCTTCTTCCCTTCTTCCCTTCCCTTCCCTTCTTCGCATCTACTCCATGAACGGGTGTAGGTATTCATTTCATCCCCCATCCCCTCCCCTCGGGTCTTCAACTGCGCAGATTTGTGCATTAAAAATCGGCTAGTTCCTAGCTTAATCCATGCGCCCCTGTGGTGTAGTGGTAAGATGATTAACTTTTCGCTGAGCCTATTGGGTTCTAAATATTTCATTTTATTAACAATTATTTTTTTTACTAGCAAATATTTGGTTTTTGTTAATAATTATTTTTTATAATAAAATATCAATTTTTTTTATTTTTTGTATGCTTAAAGTTGAGGAAATATCTGGTACCATTGGCAAGCCAAGAGTAAAACTCTTTTCTCCCAAAAATTGACTGCCCCGAGTACAAAGCCAACAAAATTGATCTACTACTAATGGAATATTATTGAATGCTTTTAAAGTTGAGGAAATAACTGGTACCATCGGCAAGCCGAAATATAGCTCTTTTCTTCTGAAAAAATCGATTGCCCCGAGTGTAAAGCCAAAGAAATTGCCCTATTACTAGTGAAATCTGCTGTGTCACCTGCATTTTGTTTGAGCGCGCATGAAAAGAGCCCTGGAACTGCGCGCGAAAACAAAATGCAAATGCCTCACAAGCAGATTTCACTAGTAATAGGGCAATTTCTTTGGCTTTACACTCGGGGCAATCGATTTTTTCAGAAGAAAAGAGCTATATTTCGGCTTGCCGATGGTACCAGTTATTATATATCAATAAAAAGGTAATTTGGAGACAAAAAAGGTGGTGCACTTCAGTTTTGGCATCAATTATTCTGAAAAACTTAATTTTAAAAATCAAAAAATTCTGTTGCAAAATTTGGCGCAAAAAAACTGATAGCTAAAATTTTGAGAGAATTTGCCAAGGATGCGACCATAACCACGTTAAAATAGAGGTTCCTGCAGTCATTTTGTTATGCAAATCGTTGGGATTCGGTTTGAACGACTTGATACATTTTTCAGATGAAATTTTGTGATCAACATATGGCCCCATGTAAAGGCATAGGCAAAAATTTCGGAAAAAATTTTTTCACGGATTTTTATTTTTACTGCATAAATACCTTCTTTAGGATCCAATACACCCCACTGCCACATTGGTTTCTTTTGTTTTAGTTCAAGATGTGTTAATCCTAAATAAACTCTTTCCTATGCATAGACCATCTATGCTTATCTCCCATTTTATAAGTCTTTGGGCCATAAATCAGCTAAATCTCAACCAATTTGAACAAACTTCACCAAAATACCAAAGTATCAGTTTTCAACAGCCAAAAATAGTCTTTTTTAAAATGCCATTTCTCGCCAACCAAGCCAAATATTGGAAACGGATTTCAAGGCTATGTTTGTAACGATATGAACTAAAATATTGGCAGTCGAATCGAATTGACAAACACTCGCGAGAAATTGCCTGATAATGGCAAAGCTCCTGAGAAATTTACGAAAATCTGTTTGTCTTAAGAGACCTTTTTTGAGAGGTTCAAAAGTTGGTTGCAGAAAAATTTTTTGACCCCCCTTTTTTATATTTTTTTTCAAAACTAGACATAATTCTAAGACTTTTGGTGCCCTGAGAGCGTTCAAAACTCAAAATTCAATTTTTGGCAAATTTTTGAATTTTGAAAAATGGCTATTTCTTCTATTCCTTCTAGCTCCAGTGTTTCTAATCGGATTTTAACGATTCGACAACCATTCGAACCGTCTTGATGAGTAGAACATTTAGTTTTTTTTGTTCAACTCTCTAGGATCAAGTGCAGCTGCGTTATTCGTAAAAAACCGATTTTCAGTGTTTTAAAATTTTGCTAAATTTTTGATTTTGATATAAAAACTCAAGTTTCCGCATTCGGCACCCAAATTTCCTGAAAATTCAGGTAATTTTACTTATATTGACCAAAGTGTACGATGGAAAGACTTGTACCACGAGAGATATTTAAGGTTGAAAATGAAAACTAACGTTTTAGGCATATGTTATAACATAGGCGAAAAAATGCCCAAAAAATTTTTTGTCTCAAAATCTCAATTTTTTGCCCCAGAAAATTAGTTCTGACCTGTCTTCATCTAGTTTTGTGATTTTTAGCCACAGTTTTGGTAATTTAGTCCATAAACTTTGAGATATTGTTCTCGTATGCTACAACACTGCCTATGTTATGGCATAGTTGCAAACTATTTCAAATATCATGGACTAAATTACCAAAACTGTGGCTAAAAATCACAAAACTAGATGAAAACAGGTCAGAACTAATTTTCTGGGGCAAAAAATTGAGATTCTGGGACAAAAATTTTTTGGGCATTTTTTCACCTATGTTATAACATATGCCTAAAACGTTAGTTTTCATTTTCAACCTTAAATATCTCTCGTGGTACAAGTATTTCCATCGTACACTTTGGTCAATATAGGTAAAATTACCTGAATTTTCAGGAAATTTGGGTGCCGAATGCGGAAACTTGAGTTTTTATATCAAAATCAAAAATTTAGCAAAATTTTAAAACACTGAAAATCGGTTTTTTACGAATAACGCAGCTGCACTTGATTCTAGAGAGTTGAACAAAAAAAAACGAAATGTTCTACTCATCAAGACGGTTCGAATGGTTGTCAAATCGTTAAAATCCGATTAGAAACACTGGAGCTATAAGCAATAGAAGAAATAGCCATTTTTCAAAATACAAAAATTTGCCAAAAATTGAATTTTGAGTTTTGAACGCTCTCAGGGCACCAAAAGTCTTAGAATTATGTCTAGTTTTGAAAAAAAATATTAAAAAGGGGGGTGCAAAAAATTTTTCTGCAACCCCCTTTCT
>JASANA010011327.1:0-13103 GCA_030248095.1 Ptycholaimellus sp. GST1_10
GTGTTCTTCGTTCAGTTACGTATTGTTATGGCAGTGCAGTGTTCTGCCTTCGTTGGGCTGTCCAGTCCTCCGCGTAGGTAGGGTTAAGGAAGACCAGGCTGGCTGGAGTGGCAAGGGCGACTACATTGGATGGGCAAAGTTGAAGGGACTTAGCCCTGGTCGTATGTGGGTCTCTCATTGGGTACCACGCTGTCGTCCCTGGGCAGGCCACTGTGGGAGGCATGGTCATGGAGCCTTGATGAATGGAGGCTTGATGGTGGCGAGATTGTGCAGTGTGTGTGCTGTCATTGGTAGGTTGAGGTACGTCTAGGCTGAGCATAGTCGCTGCGACCAGTTTGAGGTGAGCCGTGGCGGTTTTGTCAGCTAGATTTTTGTCAGCCACTGCTTTTTGAAGCCAGGGTGATGGTGGTCATTGAGCACCAGGAGGTCCAGATGCGCTTGGGCTTGGGCTATGCACTCTGAAAGCCATGTCACGTTGCGATAAAGGCAAAGATGTGGTGTTGCATCGTTGGGTGGTGGTCCCAGTTTGTCCCTGGTGTCTTGTGCCGATGGTACGTGACCGTGATCGTAGTGGAGCTGTTCAGTCATCGTGGCCTGGTTCCGAGGGATCTGTCTGGTGAAGCAAGTGTAGCAGCATAAGGTATTCTTGAGTTGGTCTGGGTGGAGAGTAACGGGAATGAATGCCAGTAGTGGGTTGTCTTGGAGTTTGAACAGGGCACACGTTTCGCGGTAAAGGGCATCACAGATGGCGAAAGTGGTGATTTTTTGTTCTTCCCCTTTCTCCGCGAGCAGCGCCGCCACGTTCCTGGGGTGGAATATGCCTTGAAGGAACAGTTGTTCCACGACGTTGTGTGTTGAGGAGTTGTCAGCTAGGCAGCATTCTGGGCATTTGTAGCCTACAAACTGTAACAAATTGTAGGTTGCCGGACTGGTGATGAGGAGCTTTTGACAGATCATCAATGCCAGTTCTGCTTCTTCCGGTCCTTGGTCCAGGTCTCCGCAAGAGCAGTAGAGACAGTAGTGTCATTGGCACTTGGTGCAGTCGAACTTGTTGAAGATGTTGAAGACGTTCTGAGAGTCTGAGCATCGGAAGACTGAGTGAGCGGCCATGTTGATTGCTTGTCGGTGTTCGTTCTGCCGGGAGACTCGGTTTGGTAACGCTGTCAACTGTCATTTCTTTTGGCGGCTACAAGAAGCCATCTAGCCTTAGCTTGTTTAGACACCAAGTGAACGCCGCGCAGTTAAGAAGGTTGGAGAAGGGAATATGGAGGGTTGCGTTGTGCCAAGTGGCATCAATTGTCATGCAGAATAGAGGCTTTCGTCAAGAAGGGTTTCCAACAGTTTGTGGTGCAATCGTATGACTCTCTCTCAGGCATCTTCCTTGCCTCCCCTCCCTCCCGCTTGCATGTTGTATGGTGGTGTATCCCCCCAACTGAGCTCTTTTGCTGGTGTATGCCGCTCCGTGCATGGTGTCTCTGGCCCAGTTTCTGGCATGGCCACGTGTCACTCCCCTCCATGAGCAAGTGGATGAGGATGGTGTTTCTCAAGGCTCTGGCCTCCAGTATAGATCCGGCCTCCCCAGGTTCTCTAGCAGTTGGTCCACATCTGGCAGTCTGTTGACAATGGCTGCCAGGGACTGGACTTGCCTGTAAGTGTCTTGTAGAGTAGGGTTGATCCGGCGCAGCCTCCAGATACTCTTGAAGATGGCGCAGAGCTGGCTGGACTCATTGCGGCTGACCACGTAAATATCGCTTAGTGCTCAGACTGCCTTCTCCTTCCCGGCTTTGGCACTAGCCAACCGCCTCTGGAGCTCCTCACAGGTCTTCTCCAGTGTCTTCACCCTTGCCTGTAGCTCCTGTTCTGTTGGAGTAGGGGACCTGGTGCCACGCCGAGGGTACTTCCAGTATCCTTCTGTTTGGTCCTTGCCTCCCCTGAGGAGATCAAGGAAGTCGTGGCCGCCTGGGATGGATCTGGAGTATCCTGTGACTTCCGAGGTTGTGGGATCACTGGAGGGGTGTGATCGCGGCCTTCCCGACTCAAAACGGCTGCTTCCTTCCTCCTCTTCATGTGAAGTGGTGTCTATTTCGTCTCCTGTTGGCTGCTAGAGAGCATCGGCAGACATATCTTTGGAGGAGATATGTGGCTCAGGCTGATGGGAAGGGCTGGAAGTTGTCGACGGTGCTCTATTGTAGCACGAACACTGGCGATGGAGACGGTGGAGGGCTGCAGCGGCTAAGGCAGGACTCAGGGTTGGGTTCAGTGGGAAGGCTGGGGCTGAGTGTGAGGTGAGGTGGCTGATGAGGGGGAGTGACTGATCTGGTGGAGGGGCCGGGTACCTCTGATCCTTCCCCCCCCACACCGGGGCAGGGCCAAGTGGAGGGTAGGTAGTGATAGTGTGGAGAAGCAGGGAAGGTCTACCAGGCTCTTGTGATAGAGGCCAAAGCCGGTTAGGCGGAGGCCTGTCTCCGTAGAGTGCTGGTAGGGAGGCTTCAGACTCATCTATCACCATTAGGCTTCCAAGAAGCCATGGGCTGCCAGTGGGTGTGGAAGAAAGGTGCACAGGACTGACAAATAGGGCCATTAAGGGAGGGATGGGGGATCGTTAAACGATCCTGGGGCTGAGGCAGTGGGGCGATTAGGGCTGACAAATGGGCGTCAGTGTTTGTGGAGGCCGCTTTTTGCAAGGGGTGCAAAAACGGGGGCTATGGGGGTGCGGAGTCATTAGTTGTCCATGCTAAGCTGCTCCTTGGAGGACGCTTTTTCTGGAGGAGGGATAAAAGAAGGGTGTGGTGGCAGGCAGGGTCATTAATCTCCCACAGTTTGCCGCTCCTTGGAGGCCACTTTTTGTGGCAGGCGCAAAAAACATAGGCCCGCGGAGGGAGGGGCGATTAGTCCGCCTGCTCTCTTCTTGCCGCCTTTCTTGCAAAGACTGGGGGAGCAGGTTCCTGATAGTGGAGGCAGGGGGGTTTGTAGGGGAGAGTGTGTGGTGCTCAAGAGCGTAGTGTACAGCGAGGGGGCGCAAAAAGCTGGCTGTGTTTGAGGCCAAGCCCTGGCTGACCCCGAAATCGATGCCAAGCATTTTATGCATTGTCGAAACAATCGTAGTATGCTGCAGTGAGCCAAAAGTTGATTCTCGTAGCAGCTACTTAGGTTGTTGAAGCAGATGTTCAGTAGTCTGCATTTGTCAGATTAGCCTCCTAGTTGGCTGCAAAGCAAACTCCGGGTAGTCTGCTTGTGTCTAATCAGCCACCTGTTTGGCTGCAAAGCAGGCTTGAAGTAGCCTGTACTTGTGGTTGGCCGCTGGTTTGGCCTCAAACGGACTCTTAGTAGTCCATACTTGTTGAAGTCAGCCACTTGTTTGGCTGCAAAGCAGACTCCTTGTAGTCTGCACTCGTCCAGTCAGCCACCTGGTAGGCTGCAAGGCAGACTCCTATTGGCCTGCACTGATGAGATGAGCCACTTGTTTGGCTGCGAAGCAGACTCCTTGTAGTCTGCACTTGTCCAGTCAGCCGCCTGGTAGGCTGCAAGGCGGACTCCTATTGGCCTGCACTGATGAGATCAGCCACTTGTTTGGCTGCAAAGCAGACTCATTGTAGTCTGTGCTCATCCAGTCAGCCGCCTGGTAGGCTGCGAGGCGGACTCCTATTGGCCCGCACTGACGAGATCAGCACTTGTTTGGCTGAGAAGCAGACTCTTCGTAGTCTGCGCTCATCCAGTCAGCCGCCTGGTAGGCTGTGAGGCGGACTCCTATTGGCTCACACTGACAAGATCAGCCACTTGTTTGGCTGTGAAGCAGACTCCACGTAGTCTGCGTTTGTTGAATCAGCCACCGGGTAGGCCTCGACTGATGCTGAGGATTTATTGTTCTGTTCTCCTTCACATGTTGATTACCAGCCACCTGGTAGGCTGGGCGCTTCTTGGTCACATGGTAGGGCTGCACTGGTGCGAATTCTGTGCTTGTCAGCGCAGAGTCCTTTAGGACAAATTTGCTCTCCTCTGCATCCTCCTCCCATCCGTCGATGGCTCGAGTTGGCAAAAGGCCTTCAGGCAGCCTTTGCAGAGTAACTAGTGGGCCAAAGTGCCTCCGAAGAGAGAAGGAATGAGGAGGCTTTTGAAAGCACCCTCACGTGATGGCCACTCCCATGTCAGCTGTCCCAGCTGTAGAGTCCTGCTGGCTCTCCCGCTTCCTCAGCAAGGCAGGCAGAGTGCAGCAGGGCATGTCTTTGCAACCTTCCTGCCTCCCCCCATAAGGGTGGCAGAATAAGAGGAGCAAAAAGGCCAAGTGCTTTGTCACCTGCTGGCGTACTAGGCCTTTGCAGAGTAACTAATGGGCTGCTGTGCCTCCAAAGAGAGAAGGAACGAGGGACTTTGTCAATCCCTCACGTGATGACCACTCCTATGTCAGCCGTCCCAGCCATTGATTCCTGCTGTTCTCTCATTTCCTCAGCAAACAGGCAGAGTGTAGCAGGGCATGCCCTTGCAGTCTTTCTGCCTCCCCCCATAAGGGCGACAGAGAAGAGTAGCAATTAGGCCAAGTAGAGGTTGCCTGCGGGCTCCTAAGAGCTCTTAGGCAGGGCTTTCTGCAGGCATCTGAATTCGCAGTTCAATCCGCAGTCGGAGTCCACAGAGGAAGGCTGCTGTGAGTGAGTTGCTAGTGACAGATGCTGCGTCGTTGCAGTTCTCAGGTCTGCAGTTGGAGTCCACAGAGGAAGGCTGCTAGAGATGAGAAGCTTGGCTTAAGCTCAGTCCTACTGTTTGTCAATTTCCATTAGCAGTTGGAGTCCACAGAGGAAGGCTGCTGAAGGAGAATTGCAGGGACAGATTGACTCTTGATACAGTTGCTGCTGTTTGTCACCTCCCATCCGCAGTTGGAGTCCACAGTGGAAGGCTGCTGGAGCAGGGGTGCAGTGACAGTCTGAACTCCTGGTGGCCGTTGGCCTGCACCTGCCGAATCAGGCCAAAGAGGACAAAATGGATGTTGGCCTGTGCTTGGTTCATGTAGCAGTCAAAGGCGGCCCTGTTGCCACTGAGCTCTATGAACTGACCCAGAGACACCAACCTGGCCCTGCATTCCGCCGCTATCCATGCAGCTGCCACCCTGCATCAAAACAACATCACAAGGGACAATTTGATCGTATGCAATTGCAGTTCATGGCCCTTTACGATCCAGATTGCAAATCTTGAAACTTGCCAGAAACAAGCAGACAGGGGAAATGCACGGGAACCCATTCAATGGGCGGACATGCAGTCGGCCACCGACAAGGAGGCCGCCGCTGCCAAATGCCTAGCCCAACAGATCCAGCTGCTCATCGCCATGGACAAAACCTTTGACATCCATGCACCAAGCCTCCGATGGCTTCTGTCACAGGTGGACGTCTCAAAAGACCCAATGGTGCCCACCTCACAAAGATCATTTGGGCAATACAAAAGCTGTGGGTTGAAGGGCGGCATGCAGCCCATGCAGCTAGCGAAGTGCCAGGAGCGCTGGGGCTTCAGCCCATTCGAGATGGTGGACAAGTGTGGGAAGATGGACACGGCGGTCATCACCACCGTCCTTGCCACCGAGGCCACCGGCCTCCCCATCCAGAAAGCCATCAAGCTGCTCAAGGACGGCAACCTCACCATCGACAGGGACAAGGGCCTTGACGTGCACAAACCCTCCAGCAGCCGCATCCTATTCCACTACCGACAAGACCCAGTTTTCCGCCCAATCACCGACCTCCTATTTGCTTTCAAGGCCATCCACCTGGACCCGTTTGCCTGCCTGGACGGGTCAGACGAGGAAAGGCTGGCAGCGCTAAGCCTAGAAGACAGCACCAACCCCTCACCAAAGCCTCAGCGCCCCCTGCGTTCCAGATCTCCACCATCCCCGGAGAAGATGGAGCAGGAGACGGCGGAGAAGCCAGGCTTCTTGGAGAAGCCGTCCCTGGCGTCCGCCTTCAGCAAGCTGGGCCGCAGCGTGAATGCCAGCTTCAAGCATGAGACCCAGTTCGGCAAGGCCAACTATCCCAGCCTCTCCAACCAGTCGCCTGCAGCAGATCAAGGCAACCTGCCAGACTCATCCAACGCCACCCCCTACAATGAGGCCGCAGTCTACTACAACACCAGCATCAAGGCCATTCGCCACAACTCACAGCAGCTACCGGTGGGCCTCAAAATCACCTTCAGCCCCAGAGCACTAGAAGGGATGATGCAATATTGCCCGCCGTATGGGGCAGAAGCAAGTGGACAGTGGGATGAAACATGCCTTGTGTTTTAGAGTGCATGCAACTCGTCTGCGACTGGATCATGGCACAGTCAGGGGGAAACCCAACCAGTCATTCCTGGTCAGCCTGGGAATGCTTCATGCCGAACTGGACTGGCTACAACGAGTTCAGGTCCGCCAAGCTTGCCGCCAGCTTCACCACCATGCACATGCCCAGCCTCCGCCCAAACCCAAGAGACCCCACCTATCCCCACAGCTTCAAAACAGTCACCAGACAGAAGGACAAGACGTACACGCCAAAGGTGCCCAACCCGCCCAAGAAGCACTGACACCCGTCCTACCCACTGACGCAGGGCGCTGCCCTGCTCTGGTCACCCTGCAACCCAACCCTCCTGCTCTACCGAGCACCGATGGAAGATGAGGCCTGGGAGCAGTTCCAGTCCTGGCACAAGCAGCACTGCCGACCGGCATACTGGAAGCCGGCCTACTGCTCCGCCGAAGCCCTGCAATGGGCTGCACCATTCCTCAACAGGCTCTGCCTATGCCTCTGCAGCATCTCTGTCAAGTTCCTCAGGGCCTTCAGAGATGGCAGCTTCTCCTGCACAAAGGTGCACAAAGAATCCAACAACATCGCCTCCTACCTTGGCATCAGGGACAACTCCAAGGCCCCCAAGATGAACTTCGGCCACCTCACCACCTGCATCATGGAGTGCCTGTCCCGGGCCCAGAGCTGGATGCACAGCTACATGATGCGCATGCTGGAGATCATGACCCCCCATGAGGTCTTCATCCACCTGTTTGAGGCCTTCGCGGCCAAGCTCTGGCACAACGTCGCACCCGCAAGGGGCTGCTCAACGATCGCATGGCGATCCTCCACTCCACCAACGTCTACTGCCAGCTCCGCCTTGGCTATGAGATGTCCGACAAGGGGAAGCTCCGCGAGTTCTTTGCCGCCGAGTGCGCCGACGCAGAAGTCAACCCCATGGTCACCGAGTACCCCAAACACGGGCCTCCCCGCCAGTTTGACCTTCCAGAGCTGACAGAGGAGCCGAAAGGAATATAAAAAGAAGGGGCACAGCCGAAAGAAAACGCCCCCAAAAAAAAAAAAAAAAAAAAAAAAAACAAAACCAAAACCCCCGCAGACACAAAAAACACCAAAAAAAAAAAACCCCCCACACCCCCTGGAACCTGCAACTGGAGGAGCAGCCATTCGCCTGCCTCCTGCTGGGACACTTCAAGCACACCATCGAAAAAACACGATTGGCAGATGGAACTGAGCTGCGCTGTGTACCCTTCAACTGTTCCGGCATCTGCGCCCTCGACAAGTCCTTCTGCCAGTTCACGGCCATTGAGTCCGTTGTCATGCGCAACCGCTTCACCACCAGCGGTGCCCTCATCCTGAACCGCTATGCCTCTCATTCGAACTGGGAAGGAGAGGATGCAAAGCTTCCACCTCCCTTCCAGCGGGCAGTGGAAGAGCCAGTGGCCAACGTACTGCCATCAAGAGCACAGGAACAGCACGAGGCAGAGCAGCGCCTCTCCAGTATACCTGGCATCTCTTTCTGGATTCTAGTATTGATACAGTTAATTTCAACAGGCATCAACATCATCCGCAAGACATTCCTCAACGTCCGACCCCCCCTTCCAATCACCTACGTAAAGAGAGGCACTGGAAGCAGAGGCGGCGGACGCCAGCGCAGTAAGCGCATGGCCTCAGCACCTGCTTTCAATCCTAGTTTAGGTACAAAGCAGCGAATGCTATTTTTAGCAATAGGCATGGCTTGCATACGCCCCTGTCTGTCAGAAATTGGAAAAATTGCCGAGTTCAATAATCAGGATTACAAAATTACTAAAATGGACAGAGTCCCAAGAGGAATTTCTGAGGCATTATTATGCGGCAAAGGGGATCATGGACAACTTTTTGCATTCCCTTCGACTTATGCCTGCCCAGCAATCCCCTCAACAATCAAAAATGTTTCAACAGTAAATATAGATTTATATGTCAAAAATGAGTTAGACATGACCTTTCCAGCCTTTAAATGCTGGGTAGTATCATCTTTCGTTTGCACTAAAACTCACCTATTCGGTAGCAAAGCTGTCGTAGATTTTGGCGAAAGCGCAGTCAATATTTCTCTCGCTGATTGTGAGGAAATGTACCAAAATAAAACATTTAAGGGGTTAGTATTAAAAACGTTAGGCTCTCAGCTATTCGCGACCCAAATCCCTTTGCAAAGAAAATATTCCTACTGGACATTCTTTGATGTTTGCAATAACGTCACAAATGCTTTCTTACAGGTGGGAAGCGCGGCTATTTCTGCTGAACACCATCTCTACTCCGCCCTAGCTGACATCACCAGCTGCGATGTCGATGCCAATGCCTGCCTCACCAGCTCCAACGCCTTAGTGATATGGCGCTTTTCATTTGGAGGGCATGACATTTGCCGCTGGAATAAAGTGGGCACCTTTGAAGCAAAGATAAGCGACCAAAGATACATCGTTATCGAAGAACTACAAGCAGCTTTCGAAATAATGCATTTGAAAAGATTTTCAAACGACAAAAGTTCACATTTGTGCCTACCTGCAACTGCCTTTTTAGGGCAAAGCAAAACGGTGGTGGTTTTCACCAAAGGTTTCCCCTCATTCATCAACTTTGCAACAAAGGCCAAAGTTTTTGATTCAAAAATCTATGGAATAAAGTCAATAATGACACAGACCCTGTCAACGCAAAATTAAATTATTTAAGTTTCCAATTATTTCTACAACAAGTAGAATTTTTCAGATCTTTGTGGCTACAAATATGCCGTTCAAATCAAATGCTCCTAGGCATCCTAACGCAGCTAGCAACCCTAGACCCAACTCTAGCAGTAAGAGCATATTTTGGATGTCCAGACTTGATAGCAAGAGCGAATGGAGACGCATTTTTAATCTACCAGTGCCACCATGTGGACAATGTCAAAATTCACGGGGACGGAAAAGTCGATGGCAGATGTTTCAATAAAACACTGGTAACTTATAAAAATGAATTATGGTGGATTATGCCTAACTCAAGAGAATTGACTAAATTAGCAACCAAAAAACCCTGCCTGCATACACACAGCTCAGTTTATCGATTGGCTTTGCAAAGTGATAATAGCTGGGAGTACCATTCGCCAGCAGGGAGAATGGACGTCAGAGACTTAAACATAGAAATGTTATTAACTTCCCCTTTCAACCCTATTAAATTCGATAAACCAGCTTTGTTCCACGATGAACGCTACGCGCAAGCTGGGAGTATCAACATGATCATCTCAGCCTTGCACCAGCAGCAAATACTGCAACAGCAAGTCGGTCTGCTCAAAGACTTTGCAAAAGCCCAAGTAATGGATGCAGAATTGTTTGAAAAGACTTTTGATACGTCCAGTAGAAAGTTAACCAGATTTGTCAGCTCCACAATGAACGGCATTGCAACAGGTTTCAGAACCTGGGCGCAGTCCTCAGGCCAATTTTTTACGACAATTCTGAAAGGACCCATTCAGGTCCTTTGCAACTTGGCAATAACTATTGCCGTCGCAGCTTGCTCAATACTGTTCTGCTTTTATGGCAGACAATATTGGCTAAAAACACGCAAAAATGCGGCTGCCCCAGCCAATACCACTAAGTGGTCTGATAGACCGAAAGCAATAAAGACACAGATGAGATCAGCTTTCCACAAATCCTATCGTTTTTGGCGCAATCTCCATAAAGCCCAGTCCTCAGAAATTGAGATGACGGAAATGAAAAACCCTAACAGCTGAAAGTCAGATCAAAAAGAAAGCGTGGTTTTGATGCCTTCAGAGCAAGTTGTTCTTTTTTCAAAACCTCCAATAAAACCTCCGCGACTGGCAACTGTGCCAGAAGAGCCGACGGCAGAAAAACCAGTTTTCACAATAGGTAGCACTACAAGCTTATCTAACACCAGTTTGGTTGATACTTAATTCTAAAAATGGTGCATGATGAAAAATGCAACTGTAAACAGTTAGATTGTTACGGAGTTGACAAGGAGGCGTATCCTCTGTTTGAGGATAGGCCTATTCTTGACTTACTCATATACAAAAACAACAGAACGCCAAGGAGATTAACAGCCCTACTGGACACTGGTAGCCATGTCACAACGTTTCCTCTCTCTCTGGTCAAAAATTTAGATCAGAGAGGAATCAGTTATACAAAGGGTTCAGTAAAAGCCCCAGTGAGAGGTGCTAAGGGGAAGCTTTTAAGCACCTGCTTCACTATTTCACTGCATTACAGAATATTAGAGACTGAATTCCCAGAAACCGAATTCATAGTTGTAGATCATACTTATTCAGGATTTGACATAATTGTCGGAACCAATTTATTAAAACGGTTTAAGTTTTTATTTTTTTATTTCAAAAATAAAACGATTAACAATGGTTACCCCAAAAAAGTAAATAAAAGTACAAATACAATTTCAAGCGAGCTTAACCAGTTAACTGCATCACCTGGAAATCAAGTGGAGGAAATTTGCAATTCAGACACCAAAATAGAGGAAATACCTGAAAAAACCCATCGTCAATGGAAACCCAGGCGTTGCCCACTCAGAATACTATCCAACACAACTTTACAGCCAAACTCTTTGACTCTACTAAAGTGCAAAAATCCTTTCGCAACAATGCACAATACAGTCTTGTTCCAACAGGACAAGCAAAAAAAACCACAAAAAATGCTGGTACATGGAAGATTGCCTGTTGACATCAAGAGAAGATATAATCACAGTCCCCATAGTAAATCACAAGCTATTCCCATGCTCGCTACGAGCTAACACAAGAATAGGATGGGTAGATCAGTGGAGTACTGACCAAATTTACCCTTTAGAATTTGTTAACGAAGATGAGGAAATACAAAATGATTTATCAAAAAATGAATTAATTTCATCACCTTCAAGCCAATGCTTGACGCTTCAGCAAGCGTCTATGCCATCACATAAAGAACATCTTAACTTCATCAAAAAAACGGTGAAAATCGGATCTGCAACTACACCACAGTGGAAGAAAGCAAAAATTTTGAAAAATTTGAAAAAATATCACATGTGCATAAGCCGTACAGATTATGACGTAGGGGAGGCATTAAATGCAGAGCACTGCATAGAGTTGACAGATTACAAACCTTTTGATCGCAGCCGACTGATACCCCTACCCAGGCGACCAGTGGTCAAAAATATGATTGAACTATTACTCAAAATGGGCGCAATCCAGGAATCAAATTCACCATTTTCAAGTCCTGTTGTAATAGTTCCAAAACCAGATGGAAGTGCAAGGATGGTGCATGACTACAGGCACCTGAACAGTGTTACAGTTAAAGATGTGTACAATCTACCCAGCACAGATGAAATTTTAAGCTCTTTAGCAGGGATAACACAGTTCTGTGCCCTTGATCTCACTGCTGGATATCATCAAATAAAAATGTGACCCAGCGACCAGAAATACACAGCTTTCTGAACACACTTAGGCCTATACGAGTACCGCGTTATGCCAATGGGCCTGTCTTGTGCATCATCTAGCTTTCAGCGAGCCATGCACAACGTCATGCAAGGCTACCTTTGGAGAAAATTCTGGGTATATTTGGACGATGTCCTGATCGGAGGGCAAAATATTAGAAATCCTTCGTGAAAACCTGAACGAATTTGAGTGCCTTAAAAAGGGAAAATTGAAAATGAAATGAAGGAACTGTGAATTTCTCAAATCGGAGTCGCTTAACTGAGGTGATAAAAGATTGAAAAAAGGCATAAAAGTGGACACTAAGAAAAGAGAATTGATTGAAGCACTTACCCGCAACCCGGAAGCACAAAAGTGTTGCAAAGGTTCCTCGGCCTATGCTGCTATTATTATAATTTTGGTTCGCATTTTTGCGGCAGTCGCAGAATTACTGTATGACCTCTTAGCCAGAAAATAAAGAATTTGTGTGGAAAAAATAATCAGCATGAAGAGCCTTTGAAAAACTAAAAAATGCGCTTACAAGCCCGCCAGTTCTCGCTTTCCCACTCATGGACAAACAAAGAAACCATACTCGCTTCAGACGGCTGCATGCCCGCACTGGGTTGGGCTGCATCCTCGCCCAGTGCGATGCGGACGGGAATGAAAGAGTCATAGCCTATGCCAGCAGATCATTAACTAAAAGTGAAAAAAATTACCCAACAATCAAATTAGAGGTGTTATCAATAATTTTTGGGTTGCAGCTTTTAAAAAAATACATATTAGTACATCAAAGTATTATAGTGGAGTCCGATCATAAGCAAGTCCAATATGTTCTGTCAGGTTTCAACAACACCCCCATTCTACAAAGATGGGCACTAAAAATTTCAAACTTCCAGCCTTTCCTCCATTATAAGGCTGGAAAAGACCACATAAACGCGGATGCCTTATCAAGAATGTACGAGGAACTGCCCATGCCATTCCCTGATGTTTCAGAGAAATCACTTAAAGCGGAAAAATTACAAAAAGACAATACAAGATATCAAGCAACCCTGCAAAATTCAGTTGTCTTTTCAATAGAAGAAGACAAATATTTCAGAAATTCAGTTTCAATTGCAAAAGAGCAGAAAAAGGACGAATTTTACAATGCGATGATAAATAACCTATTAGAAGGCACTCTGCCGCAGGATTATGGGCTCAGCAAAAAAATAGCCTGTTCGGCTCACCTATACACAACCAGATGAACAAGAACTCTTATATTTCTTAGGGGAGGAGGGGGCTATGCTACTTTACGTCCCACATGCATGCGTCCCACAAGTGCTTCACTGTTTCCATGCCAGCAAGTTTGCTGGGCACTTCGCTTTTAAGCAAACTTATGGCACTATTAAAAGCCAATTTTACTGGCCCAATATGGTCAAAATTATAAGAGAATTCTGCAGAGCCTGTTTGATTTG
>JASANA010011330.1:0-19178 GCA_030248095.1 Ptycholaimellus sp. GST1_10
GGCTTGGCTGGGTTTGTGATCCCTGATCATAAAGTTGTTCGAGGCTTTAAGCTGAGCAATTGAGGCGAGTGGGTAATGCTTGGTAGGGTCAGTGCATCTTGCTTCTATAATAATGACACGCTATAATATGGGCATTGCGGGCGATTGGGTAAGGGTGGGTATGGTCTGTGCATATTGCCTTTAAAGTAGTTTAATGCTCTAAGATGGGCAATGCAGCAACTGGGCACGGCTTGGCTGGATGTCCGCATCCTGCTTGCAAAGTAGTTGCAGGCTATACGATGGTTAAAGCAGGTAATTGGAAAAGGATTGCATGTGTCTGTACCGCTTGCTCGTATTGATGGGCTTCAATTGAAATTGTTGAACCTGTATGTCTTGGAATATGCTTTTCATTGCATGGCATTCTTTTTACTAATCAGGCAATATATTAATTATCAATTTCATCTCATTAGAAATCTTTTTACATATGTCTGAACATGAAAATTTGTAGCAAACTGGATTCTTTAAATTGGACCATTCATAGTGAAAATTTGATTTATGTTGAATATCCAAGGTGGATATAGGTATTGCTAATTGGATTTCTTGCAGCATGGGAAATCACTGGCTTTGGTCTTTGTCTTGCTTATTTCCTCTTATACATTCCAGGAAGAACATATTTCAAACAAAATCCAGATAAACACCCCCAGATACTGCTTCAAGAACTTAAATGGCTGCTTGATACCGAATTTGATGAAAATGGCAGTACTGTGGTTCCAAATACTCAAAATAGCCATGCACACCCTTAATGTTTGATATCATTTAGCTTTGATTATTCTCATGATTATGATTTTTCCATCAATTATGCATATGATTATGTTGTCACGAATAGATATCATTACTGCTATAATTTTAATTTTGATGAAGTGTATTTTTGCAGTAAATTACATCCATGTATGAAGGACAAGGTTACATAACATGTATGGAAAAGCAAACCTGCCTGCCAATAAATGTTAACTTAGCAGGTTGTTCAGTAATTTGTTTTTTGACTTTCATAGAGTCTTAGTTAAGAAACAAAACATAAAAAGCGTAGAATAGATTAGCTATATTACTGTGGCTATTCCATTTAACCTAATCTCTCGAATATTCGGCTGAACATAGCTCCACTTTTCAACAAGCTCTATCCAGAAACTGTCCACCTACTGTGGAAATTCGGTAAGGTATAACACAACCCTTATTTGGGGTGCTCATATATTAAAAAAAGGCTGTGGAAAGGATAGCAAAATCGTAGCCAGAAGCAGAGACGTGCATCTGGTCAACCCCAAGGTTGGGCACCTGTATATATTCCCGGAGATTCGTAATGGCCCGCAAGACTGCAGAAGGTAAAACTAAGATAAAATGGTCATCCACCACCAGGCGCCACACCCCCACCCTGTCCTCCCTAGTCCACTCAAAGGTCTCACTCTGGTCCTACTCATCTCATGGAAAAGGGAAATGTGTTGTGCAGACTGAAAGAAGGCAGGAAAGGAGAGCTAACACGGAGGCGGACGGGCTGGAGGCGGATGAGGAACTCGTAGGCGAATCTGTGGATGGCGAAGACGGGCACCTCACCCCCACCGCTGGAATCGGTGGTATTGGACTCAAGGGAGGAGTTGAAGGTGGCGTTGATGGTGGCGGTCATAGGGATCATAGGGGCGGACTATGAGGCAGGGTGAGTAGAAGATTAGGGCTGAGGCGGGCAAGGGTTTCGGGGCAGAGAGGAGAGCACCTGGTGTGTGAAGCCCTGGTAGGACGGGGGGTGTTGGGAAGGGGTGGGAAGTATTGTAAGCAAGCGCTGGGATATGCTCAGAGCGTTGCGCGCTGGGGTGAGATATGAGTGTTCAGCAAACCGTGACGGCTGGTTTCCCAAACAAAGCCTCTGTTGGTGTCTGAAAAAGAGCCCTTGAGAATAGTGAGGGCAAGAAGAGCCTAATCAAATAGGATTAGATAAAACGGATAAAACCTGCGTTTATTATGCTGGCTGGCTGGCTGTTCCCAGGGCATCCACCGATATGCCCCGCTAGATGCGGGAAGTCCGGTGAAGGAAGTCACCGACTTGCCTTGAGTGGGATGTTAGGCAGGCGAGGGTGGTTAGCTGGTGTAGCAGAGCTGTTCTGGCTTCTGTCCAGACTGAGCACTCCGTGAAGAAGTGTTTGGTGCAGAGGGTGCACAGAAAGGGAGCCAGACACCAGAGGCGTGGAGGGCGGCGGGGAGAGCGTATGCGATGTAGAGATGCCGGAGATGCCAGGAGGTGCAGGCGAGGGTGCGCAGTAGGTTTACTCTTTGGGCCAGTTTTCCTCCGGCAGCCTTCGCTTGTGCAGTGAAGCGACTCTGAGCATCGAAGAGGCAGCCCAAGATGCGCGGGGTTTTAGAGTAGGATACGGGGTGGCCTTGGAGGGTGAGTTGGGGGTCTCCTGGCTTTTCATTGTCTTCTTGTGGGTGCAGATGAGGGCATATGTCTTCTCAGCCGTGAGTTTGACTGCATTGGACTCAGCCCATCTTTTCACTGCCTGGAGAGCGGACTGCATGGGGGGACCAAGCGCCGCAGAGGTGGTGGCAGAGACGGCTTGGGTGAGGTCGTCAGCGTAGGAGGTGACCCTGGTGCCTGGGCTGGAGTTGAGGATGGCAGAGGCAAGGTCGGAGGTGGAGATGATGTATAGCCAGGAGCTAAGTAGGGTTGCCTTGGGGCTCCTTCTTTGAGGACTCTGGAGGTGCTAGGGACTCGTTCCATCTGACTCTTGCTTGTCGACCAGCAAGCTAACTCCTGAGCCAGTGGAGGGAGCCGCTGGGGACTCCGGCGGCGGCGAGTTTGGCGAGGGTGGGGAGGCATGCCATCGTGTCGAATGCTGCTCGGAAATCTACAGCGCAGTTTGCTGGACATGCGGCAGGCTGGGGTCCACCAGGGTTTCTTCGCTTTTGAGGCACCTGAGGGGCAGGGCTTGGCTAGGGCGGTGTTGAGGCAGGAGGTGAAGGAGTAGGCTGTGTTTTCTAGAGAACCAGAGTGGGGGTCAAAGGAGGATAGGGACGCCCTGGGGAGCTCTCTGTACGCTGGCCAGTTAGCTTTGCGGTTGGAGGGGCGGTTTGGGGGGCGGGGGTCCTTGGTGGAGGCACCTTCGATGGAGATGAGGAGTGGGAGGTGATCTGAGCCGATTGTAGGGAGAGTGAGCCAGGAGGTGCGAGGGGCGAGGAGGGGTGAGGCCAGGGACACGTCAGGGGAGGTGGCGTTTGCAGAGTGGGCGTCGATGCGGGTGGGGGCTCCAGAGTTCAGGATGGTGTAGCTGTGCTGCGTGCACCAGGAGCTTAGTTCGTTGCCCAGGTCATCGTGTTTGTCCCAATCTGAGTCCCAGTCAGTATGATGGGCGTTCATGTCACCGGCATAGAGGCAGAAGCGTGGGCAAGGCCAGGCAAAGGAGTGGAGGGCGGCATCTCTGGCGTCTGCGCCTCCTCAGGCAGGGGGGTGGTGGAGATTGATGATGGTGAGTTGAGGGAGGTTGGCTGGCCTTACTCTGATACCCATCCACTCGAGAGCAGCGCCCTGAGGGAGGGGGGTATCTGAGGGGCTCAAATGGGAGGCCGGCCTTGGTGAGTGTGAGTAGGCCGCCGTGAGCGCCGTGGGATTGTCCACCGCGATGGACTGCTCGGTCTAGACGGGTGGCAGAGTAGCCTGGGAAAGAGGGGGTTTTTTGAGGGTGGGAGAGGCAAGTTTCTTGGATGAGGGCGATGTTGATTGAGAGATTGGCGAGGAGTTTCTTGAGAGGGGTGAGGCAAGCTCAGAGACCATTTGAGTTCAGCTGGAGGATGCAGAGGGAGTTTTGGGACTGGGCTGGTGGGCGGCTGTGAGCCTGGCCTTGGAGAGGACGGAGAGGGGACAGGCCTGGGCCTGGGTTGGATTCGATGTCGCCTTAGGAAAGGAGGAGGCGCAGAAGCTGTTCAGGCAACCCTGATCTGCGCCAGGCCAAAAACCCGGGTAGTTGTCGAGTTCCAGAGACGGGGGTCCGAGGAGGGCGCTGGAGACGATGCTCCGGCTTGGGAACTTGGTACCTGAGGTGGCGCCTGCAGCCGTAAGAATGCGTCCCGTGTTGGCAGGCCATTCATTATGCCGATTCTTATATTGAAATTTGGAGCGAAATTTGATGTCCAGCCAGAGTGTTGGCAAGAGTTCCTCCAGCGAAGCAGCCAGACAATCTCTCTGCGCTTTTGTCAGCGCCAGCCTGCAGGTGGATGGACAATAACCTCCAGTCCATCAGAAAATAGCTGGTTGTTGAAGTCACATTTGCTGAGCCACTCCATGTCTGACAGAAGCAGTTTCATAAACAGTGGAAGGCCCAGAGCTGGGAGAGCGGAGGGAAGGAGTAGAACAATGAACTGCAATGAGCAATGAGAGTCTTAAGATTGGATTTTTGCCTTGATTATGGTCTCGCTAACAAGTTTCTTATTGAGCTTTGACAGTTGTTGATGTTTGCTGCCTTTTTGCTGGTTTGCTGTGTGAGTCAAACTGGCACCCTAAGTCTGATGCATTGGAAGACTAAGTTCTGAAGACTGGAAAATAATTATTATAGCAATTATAAAGCAATTTTGATAATTTTAGCAATAATTACCACTATTTTAGCTGATGAATCAGGATTGGAATCTCAGTGGCCTTTTCAGCCGTAACTAAGCATGATCTTTGAGCCATTAGGCTTGAAGCAGTAAAGCAGGAAGCCAAAAACCTTGAAGAAAATAAAAGAGATCGTCAAAAAAATCAACAGTGCAAAAGCAATGAAAACTAGTCAATGTCAATAATCTCAATGTTGTCGGAGTTGAGTTGTCCTTGTCCATCACCGACGGCCCCACCCAGCTCATCATAAGCGGGTGACGCTCCTTCTTTTGATCCTTGTTGTTTCCTGCACAGGCTTGGCTTTTATTCTACGCTTTTTTTCATTTCCCCAGCAAATGAGAAACCCATGCTCTTGGAGCTGCAGGCCTGATTGGCGTCGTCAATGAAGTTGATGGTTGATGGATCTTGGGTGGCGTAGGCTGGACATTTGAGTGGATGATGCAGGGGTGTGGATCTTGAAGCCTGGCTCAATCTTGGGCGGCATGCCTCCTCCTCCGCCTTTCTCGTTGTTCCTGTTGTTTTCAACCACAACTATCCATCTGGTCTCCAGGACAAAAGCCAAACAAATTGAAAAACAGACTGACCGATGCTGTGCACGATGGCGTTGAGGATGTTGGGGTAGGGGCGGAGGACGGCCATGGTGGTGCTGGGTTGGAGGACGGGGAAGAAGTAAATGAACTTCTCTGGATCCAGATCTAATTCTGTCCCCTCGTCCACCTCCATCAGATCCAACACTTTGATCGCTGTAGTTTTGATTAATTCTAAATGTTCTAAAAGAAAATTCTAAAATTCTAAAATATTCTAAATCTGTGCTTACTTTTGAAAATGTTTGAAAAACCACAAACGTACCCTCTTGAGTAACAACCTTTCATGCATGCCAATAGCATCAATAATCAGTAGCAGCTGAACGGCTGAGAATTACACAAAAGACATTGATTTTGATTATTTTATTATTTATTATTTTATTTATTTATTATTTTCTAAAATGTGTCCCTTGAAGAGACGTGAGGTACATAACAAATAAAGCAAAATATTCAATATAAACAAATAAAAATAACTTAAAGAATCAAAGAATTACTTTTACCATATTAATTGCATGTTGAAAATTAGTGGCTGTTTTGGTCAAGATTTGACATGATTCACAAGTCATATACACCAATTCTAAAACTGTGCCTACTATGTGAATGCCAATAGCATGATATACGCCTACTATATGATATTTAATGATATCCGCCTCTGCAAAATCAACAATGAGAAAATATCAGAAATCCTTTTTTAATGCATATCAAACAGTACATAGGAATTTTAATTCACACTATCTCCAGGAAATCATTCAATTGCAGAGGATGGAACAGAGAATTGCTTAAAAATATTTAATGATTTTGTATTGATTACTGATTTTTGAGGTAAAATCTATTTAAATTCTCATTAACTAAGAAAACACAGCCATATCTCTATTAGTTTCATTTTTATTTGCATTCACAGACTTACCCTCTTGAGGTTATAAATATCATCGTCAATGCACAGAAACATGAGAGAAAGGAACACAGGCAAGGGGGGGGCAAGGTTTTGCCACAAGTCAAGAGGAGAGGGGAAGGTGGACGGAAGTGATGTGAATAAATTTGGATGTCAACATTGATGCTGGTTTTGGAGGAAGTGGTTTTAGGGGGGTCGCGGCTAGATGGCTCCCATGGTAGGCTGTTCCACAACCTTCTGAGTACCGTGGGGGGAGGCGGTTTTCGCAATTTTTTCAACTAGCTATATCTCCTCAACCACCAAATATTTTTTGATGAAATTTTATCAGAAGTTGCATCTAAATACTAGGTACATTGTGTAAAAATTTAGTGTCAAAAGGTTTGAAACTGGCGGTTTTATTTCAATTTGTATAACATGAGTAGCTGTTTTGGCACAATTTTGTGTATTGTTTGGTTTTGGCTTGAAATGTGTAACATTTTCAGTTTAAATCAATGTTAATGAATTTTCGTGCGAGAAAATAGTTATTAATAGGGATTTTGGCTATTTACTTGCTGTTGTTTGATTATTATAGCATCAAATACTAAAATTTAAGTTATTTGCCATCCTTTATTGCCTCAAATGATAGCCCTACTCAAATGATACATTGAACATGCACTCATCTTAGAAAAACTGCTATAACACCAAGAGTTTTTATCCATTTTGCAAACAAATTTAACACAAAATAGCTGATCTATAGGGGCTACTTTTGAGAAAAATTCATTGGAAAATATTGTGTTTTTGTGGAGATATAACTTGTTGAAAAAATCGCGAAAACTGCCTCCCCCTCACGGTAAGCAGCAGGAGTAAGCAGTAAGATTCTGGATGCGATGAATGTGCTCTCTGGTTGCCCCACTTTCCTGACCTAAAAAAGCCTGCACTACCCCATCATCCCATCGTGAGCACTAAATGTCAATTTTCGCATGAATAACCAGCTATGTGGTAGCTTAATAACCTTTATTAGGGTTCTGCAAAATTTTTGTTTTTTTCAAAACTTATTATTTTGATGTTTCAAAATAGAAAAATGTTCCTGGTTTTTCAACGAAATTGGCTGATACTTTGCACAAAGGTTCGCCTAGGTATTGGGTTACCAATTTTTTGGGCTTTGAAAAATATTTGAGGAATCCAATAAAACTTGGAATTTTGATGTTTCAAAATTTAAGTAAATCATAAAATACTCGGTTAACAATCAAATAGCTGAAATATGCTCACGAGCTTGGCAATATTGCTTAGAACAGAACCGCTTATATCGGCAACATCCGAGAATACCTTGTTTATTCTTATTATTGTGAGTTTTGCTTTTTAATATTGTATGTTATTTCTAATTTGTTATTTACCTCACGTCTCTTCAAGGGAAACGTTTAGAAAACATTGAATAAAAATAAAAATTAAAAATAAATATAATAAATGAGGGAAAAAACAACATCTCAATAAGCTATCAGAGTTTTCTGTCCGTCTTTGCACTTTTCGTATGTGGCTTCCAAATTTAGGAACATATAAACTGACTGGAAATAAAACGATTTGGATGGCAATTGAGTGATCAGCTGCAGCTGAGATTCTTGTGGAGGCGGGGGAGTGGAGAAAAGTGAAGACAAAAGTGAAAAAGTGAAAAGTGAAAAGTGAGATCGCCATATTCGTCTACTTCTCGCCGGGAGCATCTTCAGGGCTGGGTTCCCAGCTCCCGTGTGCATTCAGGTTGCCGAGGAGAAGGTGACTGGAACCATCGTTGCTGGGCCAGAGCAGGGAGTAGATGCTGGCATCGCCGGCAGTAGATGTTGTGGATGGACGGTGATGTAGAGCCACTCGATGCAGGCTTGAGGGGGGATTGCTGGGGCTGGGATTTCGTTGAAAGTAATGCTGTGTCGGATGAACGTGATTTGGCCGCCATGGGGTCCTGCCAGCAGAGATCGGTGAACTTGATGGTGATGTCCACTTTGGCTGCGGTGAGGAGATGGTTGAGTTTGGCAAGGTTTGCTTGGATGATGTCGATGTTGACTTAGAGGATGCGGAGGGGTTGGCGACTGAGGCGTTGGGGATAATGGACTGGTCCTGGGTGTCACCGTTGCTGCCTAAGGAGGCAGACGCGGCCGATGGGGGCATGCTGTCACCGTTGTTGCCTGCCCGAAAAACCGGGCGTCTTAAGAGGTGCTGTCCGGATAGAGGTGAGGGCCATTTGCGGGCGTGGTCCAATCTCTGCCCCCACAGAGAGGAGGTCAGCCTGCATCATTCCCATCCTCAAGAAGGACAATGACCCATCCTGAGTCGCCTCCTACATGCCCATAAGTCTCCTCTCCTGCGTCGGCAAACTCCTAGAGTCCATCGTTGCCCGCATAATCCAAGCCTGGACCGAGAGACTGCAGAAGCCCAGCTTTCATCCAGCTAGATCCACCGAGGACGTCATCATCCCCATTGCCCAGCAGACCTTCGATAACCTCAGCGCTCCGAAACCACCCAGTCGGAAGATCATGGTGAACATCGACTTCCAAGCAGTCTATGACAAGGTCTGGAGAAATGGTCTACTTGTCACCCTCTGCCGCCTATACACCCCCACACTCAGGATCTGCTGGATTAGGTCCTAGCTCCAAGACCGCCATGCGTTCATCAGATGGAACCAGGTCAACAGTCGCCCACAGGTCCTGGCAGCTGGTCTCCCACAGGGATCACCCCTCTCCTGCTCTCTCGCACTCTTTGCCTGGTCTGCCACCGAGGCTGCAATCGAAAGAACGAGCCCGGAGGTCTCCGTGTACCAGTATGCCGGCGATCTCGTCCTCAAAGCCTCCAATCCCAGCCGTTGGCACACGACGTTGACCAAGCAGCCCTGGACAGTCTACCATGCTGGACGAGGCCACAGGCACAAACATCGCGCCAGAGAAGTGCTTAGCCCTCCTCTGGACCCTGGACCCCGCCCAAGGCCCTGGCAAGCCCTCCACCCTCTCCCCTACACCCGCTCACTCAGAGGTCTAGAAGTTTCCTTCGACCCCCAGCTGAGGTTCACAGAGCATGCAAAGGCTGCAGACGCGAATCTTGAGAAAAGGCTCAATCTCCTCCGGGCCTTGTCAGGCACCGCTCGCACGGCCCCAATTAGTTTTGTTTTGAAAGGGAATTCTAATCTACTTGGTCTTGCTTCTTTGTAGTCCTCTTCAGTTCTAAATGGACGTCTTGGACAACAACCAGCATTAGGGGTACATGCGTCATATATAGAGATATGGGTTACAACGTCAAAACCATGTAGGCAGTGCTACTACCATTGCCTGCGCATTGATCCCATCAGTTTTGAATGCCTCAACTTGTGTACTCCTGAATGGTTACATGGAATTTGTCTAATTATTGTAGATTCGCTTCGGTTGCGCCATCCGCAATGTATACCAATTGTGATATCTATTTGTCAAATCTTCAACTCCGTTTTTGAGTTCCACTTGTTGATATCATATTTTTATGCTTGAAAATAGTTGATATATGCTATCACGAATGTTATCCCATTTCAGACAAACATTTTATTATATTATATTTATTATCAACAACTATATCACACAGAGCAAAATGGGTAACCGTGGAGCTGCTAACAATATGCATAAAAAAATCCTTGATAAATATATGTAGGACAAGGTAGTATCGGCTATCGCCAATAGATGTGCAGCCGTCTTGACACTTAACAGGTTTTGTCTCAGTTTGTTTCAGTACTCCATTGTTCCCCCGCAGCAACTAGAACTGCACTGAAAAGACAAACAGAAAAGGAACGTTACGGTCTCGTTTTGGTCTCTGAGGCTTTTACAATTAAAAATAATATTTCAAGGCCCCAATTTTTGAGGTTTTTTGACCATAAATCCAGAACAAGTCAAATTTTTGCCGATCGCAAAAAAACACCCAGAGCCACCACCCAGACTGACCTTCATGCAAAATTTAATTTCTTGCATGCAGAACGGCTACATGAAGCTTCAATGGTGAATCATGAGCTACATGAATCTTGCATACAAAACTGCTCGAGTAAGCTTCATTCATGAACTGCAGAGCTCTTCTTGCATGCAGAACTGATGCAGTAAACTATATTGTTGAACTGCAGAGTTGTTCTTACATGCATAAAGGCTCTAGTAAGCTACAACATTGAACTGCAGCCATGTTCTTACATGCAGAAGGTACCCAGTAAGCTTCAACTTTTGAACTGCAGAGGTGTTCTTGCATGCAGAACGGCTACATTAAGCTTCAATGTTGAAGTGCAGCCATGTTCTAGCGTACAGAACGGATCCAGTAAGCTTCAATGTCTAACTGCAGATCTGCTCTTGCATGCAGAACGGCTACAGTAAGCTTCAATGATGAACCGCATAGCTGTTATTGCATGCAGAACGGATCCAGTAAGGTTCATTGTTGAGCTGCAGAGCTGTTCTTGCATGCAGAACGGCTACATTAAGCTTCAATGTTGAAACGCAGAATTGTTCTTGCATCCATAACACTTCCCGTAAGCTTCAATGTTGAAGGGCAGTGCTCTTCTTGTGGGGAGAACGGCTCCCGTAACCTTTAATGTTGAACAGCAGCGCTGTTCTTGCATTCAGCACGGCTTCAATAAGCTTCAATGTTGAACTGCTGTACTCTTCTTGCATGCAGAACGTACCCAGTAAACTTCAATGTTGAACTGCAGAGATGTTCTTGCATGCAACACGGCTTCAGTAAGCTTCAGAGTTTAACTGCAGAACTGTTCTTGCATGCAGAACGGCTACAGTAATCTTCAATGTTGAACTGCATAGTTGTTCTTGCATGCAGATCGGATCCAGTAAACTATATTGTTGAACTGCAGAGTTGTTCTTGCATGCAGAACGGCTCCAGTAAGCTTCAATGTTGAACTGCAGAGATGTTCTTGCATCCATAACAAACCCCGTAAGCTTCAATGTTGAACTGCAGAGTTGTTCTTACATACAAAACGGCTCGAATGGACCAAGTGAGAGCAGTCTTTGCAGTACACTCTGCCCACAACAAGCACTACATGAGAGCAGTTTTTGCAGTACACTCTGCCAACAACCTGCACTACGTGAGAGCAGTCTTTACAGTACACTCTGCCCACATCATGCACAACGTGAGAGCAGTCTTCGCAGTACATTTTGCCCACAACATACACTACGTGAGAGTAGTCTTTGCAGTACACTCTGCCCTCAACATGGACTACGTGAGAACAGTCTTTGCAGTACATTTGTCTACAACATGAGGCCTTTTTAGGCTGAATACGTGGCGCCGCCCATCTAGGCCTTTACTACCTTGAGCATGGTAGCATCGGCGAAAGGGCATCCACCTCGCCCAAATCTCTTTCCCACCCTGACTCTAGTGGGATAGGTCCCTAAAGGGACTGAAAGGAGATTAACTGAGTTGCCAGTACTATAGTTACTAGCGGGAACACAATGTACTACTATGACGACACAACTAATAAAATGATGGTTGCTAACTATCCAAGAAAAAATGGGGAAAATCGAAGCAAGAGGTGTACAATGTCAACATGTACCATTTGCCAGTGAGGTGTGGGATGCCTCAATGCTCTGCCTTGTCCATTTGGCTTCTCTCTCTTTTGGGTTGCCTTTTTCTCTCCTGAATACGTTGGGTAATAACCAGTGCAAAAGCAAGTGAAAAGCAAGTCAAACTCACTAAAAACACAAGACAAATTGCACTAAAAGAACCTCGCGATTTTCCTATTAAACTCCACTAAAACTTTAGAAGAAAACACCACAAAATCACATCACCTAAGTTCGCGTTTGGGTGTAGGGTAAGGTGAGGTGATGAAAGGGGTGAAGCAAGAGTGGAGGGAATGCAAGGCCCAGAGTAGGTAGGAGTGAAGGGATTGTGGGAGAGAGAGAGAGGGCGGACACTGGCTGAGAACCTTCTAGAAAGGCAGGATAAGCGTCCCCTTGGGTTCAAACTGAGATACCTACTTGGAGGCAAGAAGTACAGGTCTCCTAAAGAGAAGGCAGACTACGATAGGGAAACTTGGCTCACACTTCTGCGCGCTTGCGCGACAGCCAGTATGTCATTGAATCCAATACAACGAGATCCACCCTATCTAGCAAACAATATATTATAGGCTCCAACAAAATATGTACTTGCCAAACCAGAGGTGTCATCTATCTAATAGGATGCAAAAGATGCAATACCTGCCTCTATGTTGGTATGACCATTCGCAGCCTTAAAGAAAGACTAAAGGAGCACATAAGAAATATTAAGAAGAGGGAGGATTTTGTAAATTCTTACCTATACTCACATTTCAGGCAGGATGGACATATTACAAATGAAGACTTGACTGTACAAAGAATTGATTGCACAGAAGAAGCAGGAAAACAAGAGCAAAGAACTGACCTGCTAAATCGAGAATTGAGATGGCTAAAAATCTTAAATACAACATACCCTTTTGGGTGCAATGACCAAATAAAGGGATATGGTACGATATCAAGTGGAATACAGCCAAACAAGGTAAATAACAACCCATATTTCAAATTCCCAATCAATAAAGACAAAAAACAAAGCACCAAGAAAAGAAGGAGCATAAAAAATTGCAAAGGGCCAGACCCTAACCAATTAAATGATTTTGTACAACAACTGAGCAGCAAAAAGCGAATTGAAGAAAAATATAAGTTACTAAGAGCTCAGAACAGACCAACCCTAAAGACCCTAAAAGACATAATCAACAACTACAATGAAATCGGAAATGAGGAAGTAGCTCTTATCGTCACAGCCTTCTGGAACAACATATTCAAAACAAAGACAAAATCGGAGAAACAAAATCTTACAGGTGGCAAGTGGAATTCCCTAATAAGGGTATGGAATACATAAAGCTTGAAACCATGTTAAAAGATAGAAAACTAAATAGATTACTCCCGAAACCTGCCACCCTTCCAATCTCAATAACATACAAATATCAGTTACCAAGCAGGTCATTTCTGTGCAATTATAGCGAATTTGTAAAAAATTTATCAATTGAGGAAGCAAAAACAATTATGACGTCCGTCCGTCCGTCCGTCCGTCCGTCCGTCCGTCCGTCCGTCCGTCCGTCCGTCCGTCCGTCCGTCCGTCCGTCCGTCCGTCCGTCCGTCCGTCCGTCCGTCCGTCCGTCCGTCCGTCCATCCGTCCGTCCATCCGTCTGTCCGTCCGTCCGTCCGTCCGTCCGTCCGTCCGTCCGTCCTCCTCCTCCTCCTCCCTCCGTCCGTCCGTCCGTCCGTCCGTCCGTCCGTCCGTCCGTCCGTCCGTCCGTCCGTCCGTCCGTCCATCCGTCCGTCCATCTGTCCGTCCATCCGTCCGTCCGTCCATGCGCAGTGTTGCAGACACTTTGGCTGCCTCTGGGATGGAGATCTCAACGGTTCTAGGGTAAATCAGGCCACAAAAGTGTCAAGGCACCTCTATTTTTGGCATTTTCCGCGTTTTTTTAGGTCGAACCATCAATTTTTTGAGTAAAATTCAAATGTTTCGAATTTTTTTCAATTTTTTTTACAATTTTACATTTTTAATTTTATGCGTTTTACAATGTTTTTCGCTAAAAAACAGCACCATATAGGTAACTTTCAACGTAGACTACGATGGTGGCACCCGTTTGCTTCTACCTGGTCTGCGTGGTCTTCCACCAGGCCATGGTGAACAAGCAGGTCATCATCAACTTCACTATGAGGCATTGTAAAGGGTTTTTGGTCTAAAAAACAGCACCATATAGGTAACTTTGCACGTAGAATACGATTATGGCATCCGCTTACTTCTATCTGGTCTTCATGGGCTTCAACCATGCCGTGGTGTACAAGCAGGTCATCACCAACTTTGTCTTGATGCATTCTAAAGGGTTTTTGTGTCTACGAATAGCATCATATAGGTAATTTTGAACGTAGATTATGATTCTGGCACCCGTTTGCTTCTACCTAGTCTGCGTGGTTTTCCACCAGGCTGTGGTTAACAAGCAGGTCATCATCAACTTCATCTTAAGGCATTGTAGAGGGTTTTTGGTCTAAAAAACAGCATCATATTGGTAACTTTGCACGTAGAATACGATTGTGGTGCCCTTTTACTTCTATCTGTTCTTCATGGGCTTCCACCAGGCCGTGGTGAACAAGCAGGTCATCACCAACTTCGTCTTGAGGCATTCTAAAGGGTTTTTGTGCCTACAAATGGCATCATATAGGTATTTTTGGATGTAGCTTATGATTCTGGCACCCGTTTGATTCTACCTAGTCTGCGTGTTCTTCCAAAAGGCCGTGGTCCATGCATAAGGGCCTTGCCCCTGTATGAAGTGGATGAAATTATTATATAGTGGGTTATACTAACCCAAAAAGTATCTCTTATCTATATTTTACCTGCAATTGAAGTTGGGGAAATTTTTTTCTTTAGCTTAATTTGAATTCTACTTGTGACTGAAGTGGATGAAATTTTTTCTGAGCAAAAAATTAAGTTATATATCTTAGATTGTGAACTTTGTGCACTGTAAAATTATTTTCAGTCCAATGTAAAACTGGATTAATTAATGATAAGAAAGCACCTGGCCAAATACTAATAAGTGTATTTAAATCTGAGATCCCAAAAAAAAGTAAAATGTAGCAACATCTTTAAAAAATATGCACAGCAAAAATTTTTTAACTGACTCTGCTACCTATCTCCATTGCAAATAATTGACCACAAAAATATGCCTCAGTTTAATTTCACTTACATATGATAGTTTTCAAAAAATAGACAAAAATTTGGACTTAAAATAAAAAAAAAATTATATTTCAACTAATGGGTAAAGTCTGCAAAATTTGGGAGCCAACTACATTTTGACCAAATCTAATGTCATTAAAGTAAGGTGCTCTCTTATCATTAATTAATCCAGTTTTACATTGGACTGAAAATAATTTTACAGTGCACAAAGTTCACAATCTAAGATATAAAACTTAATTTATTGCTAAGAAAAAATTTCATCCACTTCAGTCGCAAGTAGAATTCAAATTAAGCTAAATAAAAAAATTTCCCCGACTTCAATCGCAGGTAAAATATAGATAAGAGATACTTTTTGGGTTAGTATAACCCACTATATAATAATGTCAATATGCCACTCAAGAATAAACAAACTACAAAGGACAATAACAAATAATGATGAAGAAAAATATGATAAAACATTGTTGAAGAGAATCCATGAAAGATATATATTTGCAACAGCGGATAAAGCGCCTAATAACTATGTTTTTACCTGCAAAAAATACTACCTAGGAGTGATGTGTAAGGAGTTGGGTATAGATACATCTTCCTGGAATGCAATAGGGAACGAGGTGTACAAAGCCTCTGAGAGGACAAACGAAGAAATAATCGGCCAGATCAACCACCTTAGAAGAAGGTATGGCATTGGAGAAATGGAAGGATGCAACATGATAGCAAGTATCTTTGCAAACCCCAAAATGCATAAGAACCCCAGTCAAGTTGCGGTTCATAGCAAGTGCAAGAACATCAGTTATGAAGCCATTAAGTCTGGTACTAGATAGAATACTCTCATTATTGAAGAATCATTTTAAGCGATACTGCAGTATCATTCAAGAAAAAGAACAGGGATTAAAGTGTGGTGGGCAATCAGTGAGTCACTGGAATTCCTTCAAATAGTAAACAAAGTAAGAAGAAGCGAGGTAGAATTTAGACTCTACTCTGGAGATTTTTCTGATATGTTCACCTCATGCAAGATTACAACTATACGAGAAAGTCTCCATGAGATTGTAAGAATATGCATGGGCAATAGCAGGAAACCTCTTATCAATGACAGCGGAAAAGAATGTTGGTATGATACAAGTACAAAGAATCACTTAAGGGCCTACAGAAAGGAAGAGGTATGCGAGATGATAGATGATATCCTAGACAACAACTTTGTCCAGTTTATGGGACTAAACTTCCACCAAACCCAAGAAGTCCCAATGGGACTCCCTTCAGCACCAATCTTCATCCTTCAGATCCTTTAGATGGGCTTTGGTGTGCAAGAGTTGCCGCCTATTAGAAACCGGAACCACGGGTTTCTGGATTACCTCGACTGCCGGGATATTCGAAAGATATTGGTGAATTCATTGCCTCGATCTTTAAGTTTTGGCCAAAAATGTAGGCGGAATTGTATGCAGTGTCGCGATGGGCAGCTGTACTATCGTACCGGGGCCAATAATATTACTTTTGACAAAAACAGGGATGGGTGTTTTTGCCTGGCGCTCATGAAAGATCAAGATCCGGTCGATTGCTCCAAGGCTAGGCGATGAAAAAATTTGTGATTGTGATTGCAGAACTGGGACCACAAGTACCTACTGACAAAACCGCTTCCCAGGGCCGTGGAAATGCAATGCAAGAAGTCTCGAATTTTCATAGGTCATCGTCTTTTCTACGGCTGACACTCGTGCTGTGTATCAGATAGCTGAGTATCAGATGAACACGGAGAGTCGTGGGCTTCGATGCACATCACCTGCAACCTATGACAACCCAGCGTCTTTTCATTCAATCCCAGTCCAGTCCTGGACCACAGCACAGGCTTGCCCAAATGTAAGGCCAAACCAGCAGATAATTTCTCAGCTTTTCCTTGTACCCAGCATAAGGAGTGAGGTCCTATCATTCCAAATTACTTAAGGTTAATTCCTTGGTTATAATAAACAAGTGCTAAAGGGGTCGCAAAATTGCAAATCAAAAATTTGCAATATTTCAGGTGATCATGTTTTCAACAGTCAAGAACATAGGGCAGGGTGGTGCTAGGAAATTTCATTTTGGCAAGCCAGGTCTGGGACAGTGCCAAGAGATCAAGGCTTTGGGCGAGCTGGCAAAGATTGAAAAGGTTATCAAGGACGGCAACCGCTCAGTCATCTGCGGATCAATGGAAGTGGCTACTATTGTGGTGACGAGGCCATGCATTTGAGGTTCGAAAAAGTTGATTATTGATTTTTTCAGTGCAAGTTTCAGCGACGGACAAAGATAAATTCGAGTTCGTCTACACCTGGCCAGTCTCGAGGGGAGGAGAAAAATTCGAGCCTGCCTCAGCCTGTGCCAAGACGACTGCTGCTGGTGAGGAGTTTTTTTTTACTTTTTGTACGTTCGCTTGTTTGTAAACTATTCTGCATTGCTTTTGGTGGCTGTATGGCTTTGTCAATAAAACCAGCATCAATATCTTGGCATGATTGTATGCACGCAGAAAAAAAGGAGAAGCAAATCTAGCAAGTCTCATTACATGCAAAACTTAGATTGAACAAGTTACTACCAACAATCGCCAATAAGTCAGTCTAGTTTGTCTCTCCCGTGTCAATGCCGTGCTGCTATACCTCGGCATCAGACTAGCCCATATTCTTAAACATCCTTAGCCATAGCCAACATTCTTAAGCCATAATTCATTTCCTTTATTCCCATTCTTGCAAACAGTAGACTGAGGCCCGCTGGTTTCAACCTCCAACCTATTTGAAGCCTTTTCGCCGCCTAATCAAGCCAATTGCATGGTTACCAACCAGGCACAGCACACTGGCCCTCCCGTCTCCCAGAGGCAACCCAGGCAACCCGTACTGCTTTAGCTGAGCCAGTTCGTATCCTCTGAATTTCAATGACTTCAAAGCCTCGCAAACGAGTTCATTTCTAGCAGATTTCTGACCACGCAGTTTTCACTGGTATCTAAACGAATCTGCGCAGAGTGGAAGCATCGATCCTTGCCCAAATTATTCCATCTACAGTGAAGTCACCATATACGCAAGTAACAATTTTATCTGGTAAATTTTTTCATCCAAAAATCGAACGCCACGAGCAAAAAAGCAAATACACATAACTACTAATAGTGGAGTCGGCTTTTATGACAGTTGCATTTGGCTTAGGCGCCCATTCCAGTACTTCTTTTTATAGGCGCGTCAAAGCAAAATGCAGTTGGCACAACAGATTCCGCCATGAGCAGTCATTAGATAGCTTTCAGTTGAGCTTTTAGCTGGCCGATTCTAAGCTTTTTGATGGAAGGCAGAGAGGAAAGCTGCAGTTGAAGGTGGAGTAAATCAAAATTCAAATGGAGCTGGCAGGAGAGCTGTCCAGGATGCATCTGGTGGATACAGAGACGAGCTTGGAGACCCCGTATGGCGGAGATGAGCTGGAGCTAGACTGCGCACGCCTCTCCAACCGCCTGAAGCTTTGCTGGAGCGCTAAGAAGGGGCGGGGATTGGTGGCCAAGGAGGATCTGCCCCCCGGCACCCTCCTCCTCGCAGGGTGTCCAAGTTTGGCCAAAAACGCCCGAACCCGAACATGCAGCATGTTCGGGAAACAGGTTTGGGGCCCGAACCAGCTTAAAAGCATGTTGGAGTTCAAACGCGCAAACATGCTCTAGGTAGCAAACCCGAACCTGCTTTCGAAAGCAGGTTGCAAACGGTTGAGCAAGTTCGGCAGGTTCGCAAACATGTTTTTTAAAAAAATTTCCCGAAAAAGAGGTGGTAATGACTGGTTTTTGAATTTGCGCGTGTCAGTGGGTCTCAGGGATGTTACTACGATTAGGCAACCCAGGAGGCATTGTTGGTGTACAAACTGCCTCTAAAATCGGCAAAAACTGGTGGGCTGTAGAAGAGATGACCTAGACTCGTACAAAATAGTCATGTTCAGTGGTTTTTGGAGGTTTTTTCCTCCTTTTTATATATTATATTGTTTGCAATTGTGACCCCACTTTTGGAACAATAAACCCCAACATGGACCCAAAAAACACAAAAATTAGTTCAACTTAATAAAAACAAGTATATGGCGCAAAGCGCAATAGGTGACCGCGGAGCGCTTACTTCTGTGGTTTCTCAACCATTTTCGAAAGTAAGCACAGATTTGAAGTAGTTATATATGACTTGTGAACAAAAAACTCAAGTCCTCTGTTCAATTCTTAGCCGTTCAGCTGTTACTGATTATTGATGCCATTGCCATGCATGAAAGTTAGTCACTCAAGAGGGCAAGTCTGTGGTTTCTCAACCATTTTCAAAAGTAAGCACAGATTTGGAATCGTTATATACGACTTGTGAACGAAATAACTCAAGTGTTCTGTTCAATTATCAGCCGTTCAGCTGCTACTAATTATTGATGCTATTGTCATGCATGAAAGTTTGTCACTCAAGAG
>JASANA010011331.1:0-17747 GCA_030248095.1 Ptycholaimellus sp. GST1_10
GCGTGACGCCTAAATGGCGTAACGCCACAATGGCGTAACGCCGAATCGGCGTAACGCCAAATCGGCGTTACGCCATTTCGGCGTAACGCCATTTCGGCGTAACGCCAACAGCACAGAGAAGCTGGAGCCTTTGCTGCACCTCTGCAATCTATGCATTGGTTGCATGGCGAACAGCACAGAGTAAGCTGGAGCCTTTGCTGCACCTCTGCAATCTATGCATTGGTTGCATGGCGAACAGCACAGAGATGCTGGAGCCTTTGCTGCACCTTTGCAATCTATGCATTGGTTGCATGGCGAACAGCACAGAGAAGCTGGAGCCTTTGCTGCACCTCTGCAATCTATGCATTGGTTGCATGGCGAACAGCACAGAGTAAGCTGGAGCCTTTGCTGCACCTCTGCAATCTATGCATTGGTTGCAAGCCGAACAGCACAAAGAAGCTGGAGCCTTTGCTGCACCTTTGCAATCTATGCATTGGTTGCATGGCGAACAGCACAGAGAAGCCACGAACACTCTCCTGCCATTCAGATGAACGCAAGATCCAAAACTAGCCACAACTCAAACTATGTTGCCTTTATTATTTGTGATCGATGAATCTCAGGCTTTTTACTCAACCTTGGAAACTGTTATGCAACATATCACAAGGGCGGAAATGCGCGTTAGGCGACATGAGAGGAGGGAGATTGTCTCCGCCGCAATGGACAAAGATGGACAAAGAGCTTGGTCCAACGCAAACCAGAACACCGCAAGTCTTCAAACGAACGAATCGGCAAAGCCTAGGCCTAGCATCACAATTAGAGAGGAGGGAAATATCAGCGTCAGGTGAAAAGTTGGTAGGAGGCACAGAGCATGGAAGCGGAGAAAGGCTGGCAAAAGATGGGAGAGATAGGTCAGATCTAAAAGGTTAGGGCTGTGAGGGTTTGGCGGTCTGCTGTAGGGGGAAGGACAGGTAGTCGCTGGTAAGAAAGGCGAGGTCGGGCAAGGCCCCCGCCAACTCCGACGCCTCCGAGCTCAGACCCGCCACTGACAGCGCTGCCACTCCCTCTGCAAACAAATCCGCCTTTTCCTTCGCGCCATTTTCTTTCAGATCCTTTCCCGTCGAAGAAAGAGTTTATGAACCTTCCCGATAAAGATTGCGCCTAAAACGCCTCCTTTCAAACCTTTTAGGCACATGTTATCCCAAATGACCGATTATAAGATCAAAATCCCCACTGGAACCTGCGGCAGAGAGTGTCAACGGGGCCCAAAGCGGGAGCGCAGACGTTGCAGCACCTCTCAACATCACAGACTACTATCACACTACTATTTACTATACCCATGCTCACCATTCCCTTCGTCCTGCTTTCCCATAGCAGCCAAAGGAAAGGAACTTTTGGGAGTGGATGAAGCGGAGGCATTGGGGAGGCCAATCTTGGCCAGCTCAGCGGCCAAGGGGTCGGGGCGGGTGCTGGGAGTCTTGCCGCGCTCCAGGAAGGACATGTCCAGGTCTGCTGGCAGGATGGGCGCCTGTCTCTGGGAGCCTGGATAGAGAGATGAGTGTAGGGTGCGCTGGGAGGAGAGTAGAACCGGCAAGGGGGTTGTGGAGTCCGGACTCGGTCCAGTTGAACTCCGCCGGGGGGACTGCCAGGGAGCTGGGGAGGCCGTTGGCGCCTTTGCTCGGGCACTCCTCGCCTCTCCTCTGCTCGGGGCTGGCGGACTCTTCCTCACCTGCCAAGAGGTGGCCTGAGGACTAGGTAGCTGTTTAGGAAGCAGAGGAACTCTTGGCCTGGTGGGGTTGGGGGCGGAGGGGCGTAGGGTCCAGCTTGACGACGTTCAGCTGGCGAGCAAATGCGGGGCGGGAAAGGTCCCCTGTCAGTCGGACTTGAGCCTATCAAAGCTATTCTTTACAAGAGGCTGTGGGACAGCAAGAGGAGGGAGTCTGAACCTTGTCGTAGTCCATGTCCAGGGCCAGGAGGTAGGCCAGATAGGCATTGGAGAGGTGTCCCCATAAGAAACGCAGTGCTCGGGCCTCCTCCACCTTCACCAGGCTCCCCCACAGATCCTCCGCCTCAGACAGCCTGCAGGAAGCAGTGTTCCTACAACTACAAGGCGCGGTTGGAGAGGCTGGTTGAACCTTTCTTGTGGCTCTGAAGCGAGGGCTGGCAGCTCTTGGGCATCCAGCCAGTTCTGTCTTTCGCCCAGAAGCGAATGGAGGCTGGAGATGGAGGGCCTCGGTTGGCTGGCCAGGCTCTCAGAGCAGGCGGCTGGGAAGAGGTCTCGGAAGGCCAACCCGCCTTCCTCCAGCAGCTCGCCCAACTCTGGGCCCCGCTCCAAGGCCTCAGTCAGCAGAACCTTGCTTGTTTAGCCGGCAAAGAATGGAGCAGTAGGAGGATACCGGGATGGCCTGGGGTTGTGTGGACAGAGTTTGTGCTGGCAAGGGCTCAGAGCTCCAGTCGGCGGCCCAGGATGGCTCCTGCTCACCGGCGCAGGGCTCCGGCGGCGGGAACTCTGCTGCCCAGTCCTCCGCCTCCTCCTGCCCATCGGCATCCTTCAGACCCACCATCCTCATCCACTATGGTGCTGGGATGGGCGGCTGGATGATACAGGAAGCTGTTGGCTGAAGTCCTGGAAGTCGGCGAACTCGGCAAAGTCGTCGAAGTCCTCTGCGGGTTCTCTGCTGGAGGCAGTGCTAGGCTCAGGAGCAATGCTAGGCTCAGGGGCAGTGCTGGGCTCAGGCTCCGGAGGCAGCTCTGAGCTGGGCTCTGGCGGCGGTGGCTGCTGTATGGGAGAGGCCTTGGGGGTCTCAGCTGCCTGCCTGCTTGCCTCGCACTCCGTCTCCAGTAGGCCTGGCCTCAGCTCGCCCGGGTCCTGCAGGGTTAAGATTTGGATGATGAGGGATGTAGGGAGAGGGAGAGACCTCGAAATCATCCGGAACGGGGTCCAGTGGAGGTGGGGTCAGGGAGAAGCTCATGCCAGCCCAGCACTCAGCAGCGGCCCACCCGCCACATGCTGCCCGCTCTGCAGGTGAGGGATCGATAAGACTGAAGAGGCCACTCAGGCGAATGGGCTAATAGGCTGGAAGTTGGGGGCAGAGGCAGAAGGCCTAGAGGAAAAGTCGTAGTGGACTGTGGAAGCTAGTATATCTGGTGAATGAATGCTGGTAGAAGGGAAAGAAAAAGAGGAGAGCGGTAGGAAAAAGAGGGGAGAGGGGAGGTGGCTGGAAGGTGTGATCTGATGCCCGCCTCACGCGAGGTCGGGAAAGTTGAGAGGGCAGGAAGGACAAGAAGAGAGGCGTCGTACAGTCGAGTGGAGGGGAATGCAGTGGCCATGTGGGAGGAGGCAGGGAGGGAGGGGGGGGGGGGCTTATTTTGCACGCACTGCTACAGCCCCCCAGTCGAGGCCAGAGATGGAAGGAAGGGGGTCGCCTCTTCCCTGCAAGGAGTTTCTCCAACGCGCCCATTCGAAACAGCCATTATAGAAAGAACGGAGATTGAGTGGAATTCAGTACACTAGAAGGCAGATGAGTAGAACTGACTGTTGCGCACAGTTTTTGACCGCGGAGCGGCCCGAAGGGCCGCTCCGCGGTCTATAGAGGTTACTAAACTTTTGTCCTGGTATATATATATATATATATATATATATATATTTCTGGAAATGCTGGTCCTCACCGAATTCTCAACGGATTGGGACAAACTTTTTTTTTCCTGAAAGGTAATGCAATTTTAGGAAGATCTGGAGGGGTGGAACCGGTTTCCGAGCATTTGAAACATTACTTATTTGGGTAGAAAGGCTTGAAAATTGCAATATACAGTTTTTGCGCTGTATCTCCTGTAATCTTGAGAATTGCAAAGAAGACTTGAGTTTTTTTGTTCACAAGTCATATATAGCGATTCCAAATATGTGCTTACTTTTGAAAATGGTTGAGAAACCACAGACTTACCCTCTTGAGTGACAAACTTTCACGCATGGCAATGGCATCAATAATCAGTAACAGCTGAACGGCTCAGAATTGCACAGAGGACTTGAGTTTTTTTGTTCACAAGTGATATATAGCGATTCCAAATCTGTGCTTACTTTCGAAAATGGTTGAGAAACCACAGACTTACCCTCTTGAGTGACAAACTTTCATGCATGGCAATGGCATCAATAATCAGTGACAGCTGAACGGCTCAGAATTGAACAGAAGACTTGAGTTTTTTTGTTCACAAGTCATATATAGCGATTCCAAATCTGTGCTTACTTTTGAAAATGGGTGAGAAACTATAGACTTGCCCTTTGGAGTGGCGAAATTTCATGCATTCATATTGTAAGCTGGAAGGTGGTGTGCTCCGCGGTCACCTATTGCGCTTTGCGCCATATACTTGTTCTTTTTGACGTTCATCTGCATTTTTAGGGTTGAGGCAAGGTTACAGAGTCAGGTTGATTTGGAGAGCCACCAAAAAATATTACGGCGGAAAATAGTGTAGTTATCGGTGTTACTTAGATGTTTTGCTATAGAGTTGGTTCAAATAAAGACACATTTTTAACAGGTCCAGTTCTCGAAATTTAAAAAAACTTTAAAATGAGAAATTCAAACGTCAAATAAAGTGGTCCAAAAACGAGCCGAATTTACATCAATAACCATCTCCTCAACGTACTTCAATGGGACGACAATCATTCAAACTGTCTTGATTTGTTTTTTAAACGTCTCTTTACAACAAAAATGCAGATAAATCCTTCTTAAAAACTAATTCCTGCAAAGTAATATAGAGTATTTTTAATATTGCTACCATAACTCGAGTTTCCGTTGTTGATTACAAAAGTAAATCGAATTTCGACTATGACGTCAAGCAATTCGATAGTTTTGGCCTGATTTTAATTGTTTACACAATTTTGATGAAGCGCTTCCATGAACTTTTTCGACCCTTTTTCGACCGTGCTGATCACTATTGGCTCGGTGAAAAAATAAATTGCTCTGGTATTTTAAGAATCATATTCCACATATTCGGCTTCTTAAAACTCATTGAAGTGAATAGCCATTCGTCTGTGACCAGTTCGTTCGGAAAACAGACGCAAATATTTCCAATGGCCGTTTTACAGTTTAATTGCTTCCCGCAGCGTCGCCCTAAAAGAGCCTTCACAAAAATGCGAAAACCAGTTCGGCCTTGTGGTGGGCAGGAAAACCGCACTCACACCACACAAAAGCGGGACAGGGAAAGGACCTGGGAAAATGAAGGTTCTGCTCTGTCTGCTCCTCCTCCTCGTCTCCTCCTCTGCCTTCGGCGAGGAAGAGGCCCAGGCTGGCAGCCGCATGGAGGAATCGGCGGCCAGAGTCAAGCGCCAGGATCCATAGTCTCAGTCGACTTCTTTACAGTAGCCTCTTTCCCATCTTGGAGTCCTTTGCAGCAAGGAGCGCATGTACATGAGCAGCGGTGGGCTGAGCTCACTCTCTCTCAGCCTCTTCGCTGGCGTTGGCCTACTGCGACTGTTCTTTTGATACGAGTTTTTTGATGTTGAATATTGCATCGTGTCTCTTTGGAAGAGGGATTGGTGAAGGGCATGATATGAGAAGGGTGTCACTACTGGCCAGTGGAGGAGGAGGCATGATGATAGCGGCGGAAGAGCATGCAGTTGGGGTCGTAACGCCGTGCATTGCGACTCAAGTATTGGTACCAGATCTCCCAGCTGTTCCGCCCGCACCTCTCCTTCACCTGACAACCAGGAGCTAAGGGAGTATTGGGGAAAGAGGCTGAAAACGATGGGGTGAGCGCAGGCGGCGAATATGTCGAAGGTCTCGCAGAGCTGGGCAGAACCGTCCTCTAGGCGGGCGTTGGCCAGAAACTCGCAGCGGGCGAAAGCCTTCCTCGTCCAGCGGAGGCTGAACAAGCAGTTGAAGGAGCCCAGCAGCTGGGCCGACAGACTCCGATCGCACGCATAGCCCAGACCCGCTTCCAGCTGCACTTTTCCACTTCACTAAACACTTGACAAGAGGAGGAGTAGAGGAATAAATGGGACGAGATCAAAGTCCGCATGAGCTCCCAGGCAATCGCGTCGGGTCTCCTGGCTGAGGTTGCGCAAGGCGCTGTTGTAGACGCCGCACTGACGCTCCACCTGCCGCCGACTGAAGCTGAAGCCTGCAGTCCATACTCATGCTTACCCTTTCAGAGGCCACGAAATAGGTGCAGACCTAAGGGCAGAGCATAGCTGGCCGTTTTCTGGGCAGTGGCGTATTCCGCGCTGAGCGAAGCGAGCTGCTTCTTCACCTCTGCACGCTGCCTGGCGTTGCACTCTGTTTAACCACTCTGTGTCAAGCAAGCAGCTGAAGGAATCCTTCAAAAACCCTAACTGGTCACCGGCGGAGAGGAATGCTCCGGAGCAAAGCAGTCGGGGGCCACCAGATTTCCGGCCCTCCTCATGGCAGTCTGTCAATTCCTGCGTCCACATTGGGCGCTATGGAAAACAAAGCAAGACCTGGTACAGCTGGGCAGCTTGGCTGGAGCAGGTGGCTCTGAGCCAAGGCGTCTGACACTGCAGCAGCCACTGGAAAGCCTTGCACTCGCCGTCAGTCCTGGCGGATTCACTGAGCGACGAGCGGGTCAGATAGCCTAGGCCTCTGCAGTCTCACTTCCTCCTCCCTCCCAGACAAAGCCCCTAGGAAAGTTCAAACCTAAGGCTGTAGTCCTCACAGAGACTGAGACGGAAAGAGGTGTTGTGCGCCTGCTGGAGACAGGCCAGATGCGGCTGCCACTTCTCCTCTTCATCACAAACGCTGCCTACCGCCGCTCTCAGCTCCAGCAATCGTGGGTGCTCGCTCTCACACTTCTGGAAAGGCACATCGGAGGAGGTTTTCAGGATCGCTGGGAGAGAGAACGCCTCACTTCAGAGACATCATCAGCGAGACATTGCGATAGCTGGCGCCAAGCTTGACAAGCCGTCGGCCACTGATCGAGGTCCAGTCGAATGATGGGGTTGAGGCTGGCGATGCCCCGGTTGGTGCTGTTTGCCAGCAGGTCTTCAGCAGCTGCCAGACACTTGGCCAGCTTCCGTCGCTGGCGGCTGGGACAAGCGCGGTTGTAGGAGGAGGAGGCTGAAAGGAGGTGCTCAATTGATGACAAGGAGGAGTGGGAAGATGGGGTAGACAGACGTTTGCTAGGCTGGGAGGAGAGAGCGGGTGGGGGGCTGAGGAAGAGGAAGCCGGTGGGCCTTTGCTGCTCCCTCTCCGACAAGACCTGGGCCGGTAGCTTGCAGGCGCAGGACTGGCAGCTGGAGTGGGGGTGGAAGGTGAAGGAAGGGGAGAGGAGGGAGTGGTAGAAAGACACCCATCCAGGCGAGTGATGACGATGCATACGGGGGCTGGGGCGGGGCAGGAGACGGCTGGGCACTGCAAGCTTTCAGCCTGGCCACAGTTGCAGTTGAAGGGGCAGCCCTCCCTGTCAAATCGGCTTTTTCCCTCACTCATCATCTCTTAGTGGCATTTCGAGGACTTGTAGACCAGCTGGCACTGGTCGGGGCAGAAGAACCGCCCAGTCCCGCCCGACTCCGCGCACTCCGGGTGCCCTGAAGCAACTAGCTTCCACAGATGCAACGAAGAGAAGGAGGAGGTAAAAAGACGAACGCACGACCAGAGCTGCGGCAGTGGAAATGAAGTGAAAGAGGAGTAGGCCAGAGAACATAGGTGAGTGTATGAAATTGAGAGATGTAATGAGGGAGTTGGTGGGTTGAAGTGGAGCCGCTGCGTCCCTCTTTCTCCTCGCCCAGCCATCGCCCAGCTCGGACAGCGTTGATAAGAAACTGGTAGTTTCCGCTGGCCTTCATTGTCGCATTTATTTTCTGTCCAGCTCTGCTTTTTCCATTTGTTTTTTTTCGATTTTTTTGTCGACATTACGAATGATATGCACTTGATAATTTGCTTACATAATTAATTGACTTTTTGCTTGATCAGCGCTTAATTGAGATTTAGAAATAATTATCCCACGGGTCAGTCGTAACATGTTGCTGTATTTTGCAACTTGCTAGTCACTAGTGCGTTTGACTTTATGGGCTGGCTTTTATAGCTGCACAGCTGGGAAAAAGATGAAAGGCGGACAAGGTAGGAGCGTTGGTGAGAGGGGGCAAAGAGAGAGGGGGCAAAGAGAGAGGGGAGGCAGATAAATCCTTCCACCAGCCCAGCAGTGGCTGGCTGCTGCTGGAGTCCTCGGCAGCGTCCAGTTTCTTTCTTTCTCTCCGCCTCCCCTCCTCTCCACCAGCGCATCGACGACACAATGGACCCACCAAATCGCCACATCCCCTTCACCCTCCCCTACCCACTATACCCACCCACCCCCCTCCCTACATCCAGTCTGCACGGCCACAAGTGTTTTCGGCCATTCTTCGCCCATCCCGCCGCCCCCCTCCCGCATTCTTCGCCCCAGCCTCCAGCCCACACACCTCCCCACCAACACTCCCTTGCGCAAGTGTTTCAGCTGTCTTCACCCTCCTCCCTCGCCTCCTCTCCACACTCCCTCCACCAACACTCCCTCTTGCCCACCGGACAAAAGGCCTCGGGTTTTTAGCCACCCAGCTCTGCTGCCCACCCACCCAGCCAACACTCCCCGCCAAGCGCTGGCAGAGCTTTTCTGGAGACTGCTATGCTTCGTAGGCTCTCTGCCTGTGTCTGCCTCAAAAGGGCTGGCGTGGCACAGACGGCTGGCTAGACTGCCCCTTGCTGCCTACCCCTTTACCCTACCCCCCACCCCCCTCCCCCTTCCCCTCCCCCTCCCCCTCCCCTCCCCTGCTCTCCTGCCCTGCCCTTCCCTCACTCCCCCCCCGCACCTCTCCCCTGGAAAGGGCTGGGCGCGCGAGCAGACGGCTGGTCAGCTTTTTCCTTCCCCCGCCAGAGTAGAGAGGCCGTGCCTTTCCTCTTTTACTTCCACCAGCCCCCTCTCCTCTCTCTCCTCCGCTCTGGCAGTGAGCGCAAAAACTGGACGCCCCAGCTAGGCAGCCCCATTTTTCAGAGCCAGACGCTCGCTCACCTTCGCCCAGCCAAACCTCTTCCGCTCCTCTTCTTCACTCACATTGCCCAACTCCTCCTCTCATGGCAGGGGAGGGGGGCAGTAGGGAAGTAGGTCGTGCCAGGACAGGCTTGTCAATACGCCCCTCCCTCGCAAACAACTCCCTCTCTTGCGCGTAAACAGAATAGCCTCCCTCCCTCCCTCCGCAGCTCCTCATCGCCGCAGCCTCCCTCCTATTGTCGCCAGCCGAGCGGAGGAGGCGCTTACAAGAAAGGCCTGGGAAGACTGGAGTAGAGGGGAGAGGGAGTGGGGGAGGAAGGAGGACGGAGAGCAAGGGGTGGCAAAGAGGCTCTGTGTGTGTTTGAGGCTGCGGGGATGCTTGTGTCATGAACAAACAGGCGGTGTGTAGGAGCGGGGGGGGGGGGTTGACTGGTCCTTGGTCCCCTCCAAGCCACTGGTCAATAAGCTGGGGGAAGATTCGTGAGGGGTGCCCGCGACCCCCAGCCCCTGCCCCCCTCTCCACCTCCTGGACACTTCCGGGTACTCCAGCCCCCAAGCCGGATCTCCCACCACACCCCGCCTCTCCTCCGCCTCTTGGCTTTGCATGCATTTCCTGCTTCTTTCCTCCCTTTTTCTTTACCCCGCCCCCGACTACAACCAGCCGAAAATTAGCCTTCATTTGAGGAGGGCCTATTTTTAGTCGCCTCACTTCTTTTGCCAGGACTAGGACTGAAATGGAGCAAGGTTGAAGTTGGCCAACTGGGCTCAGGTTTCAGGCAGACCTTGTACTTGGCGCCGACCTTTGGACCTCAGCTGGTTCTTAGGTGGTCGCATCCAGCTCTGGAGCAAGGGGGAATTTTCTGGGCCACTTTCAATAGCGTCCAGGCATTGATAAAAAGGAAAGGACATGGATAGGGGAGTAGGGAAGGGTGGAAGGAGTGTGTAGGATAAAAGGGGGAGGAGGGTAAAAGGGGGGTGGTGGTAGGGGAGGGTATAGTGCCGGGTACTACTAGTGGGCAGGGAGGGGCGCAACTGGGCAGGGGGCTGCCTTCTATTCCCTTTGACGAGACGTCTGGTACCGAGTGACACCCATAAGCAAGTATGTGAACGCTTCGTGCCTGCCTCACACGCGCGCGCGTGCCCGCGAGTACCCTCCTCCTCCTCCTCCTCCTACTCTCACCCTCCCTTCCACCCTCCCTTCCACCCTCCCTTCCACCCTCACCCTCCCTCCTCCCTCCTCCTACCCTCCAACTCTCACTCCCCTACACACCCACCACCACCCAACACTACTACCCGCTCCACCTCCATCCTTTTCTCGCAACACATGCTGGACCCTCAAATGCCACCATTCCCCTCCTACCCCACACCCTCTCTACCTGCCCCAAATCCCATGCACTCATCCGCCCTCGCCCCAGCCTACTTCATCCTCACCCCACTCCCTATTACTTCCATTTCCAGTCTCCCTCAACCCCTCCCCCCTCCCTCATCTCTCCTGCCCTACCTCCCCTCATCCGCTCTGCTCCCCTCAACCTCTCTCTCTAGTTTCGCCTTTTTTTCCACCTCCCGTCCGCTGGCAGGCCTTGTATTGGACGTTGGATGCATGAGCTGATATTTGCAGGCGGCCCACCGGGCCTTGGCGGAGCAGCAAGATCAGCTCCTGCCACCCAGCACCATCCCTTCCAACAGCACCAACATTCCTTCCAACACCATCACCATCCCTTCCAACAGCACCAACACCCCTTCCAGTCTTCCAATCAAGACAGAAAAATAGGTAAGCATCGCCTTTTGGCTCACCTATTGGCCAAAGCATAGGAATTTGTAGCGTCCTTTGCTGTCTGGCGGAAGAGTGATCATCCATCCCTGCATCCATGGAAGCCAGGAGATGGGAGAGGAGAGGGGACAGAAGGAAGGACCAGCCTTGAATCGTTGCGGACCTATGCCGTCGAGCTTTCATTCTCAACTATTCCTTTTCCTTCTCCCCGCCTCTACTCGCTTACACCCCGTCATCATTTCTTAAGCGTAGTCCACGGATGTAGTCCTGTGACAATATCCCGGTAAAAAGTGTACAGTCCCTGTCAGCCGCGTGGAAATCCGCCTCAATTGTGGTGTCCCCATTTTCTTGAACCCCGTGCTTTGCTCCCTATTCCATCCTGCAGACTTCTCTTCACCTGCTCTGTGTCCGCCCTGCCCGCACAGAGTCAGCCTAGAATCGTTTTCAAAGCGATTTCAAACCATTCGCGACACTCCTGAAGCCCTGCCTTTTTCCCTTCTTTTACTTCCCTCCCTCCCTTACTCCCTCCTGAGATTAGGCGCGGGCTCTCGGTCGCCGATTGCAGAACGGGTTTTGCTACTTTCTCCGCCCCTCTTGGAGAGACAAACCACCAATGCCTGGCCTGGCCTCACCTACGCTGGCCAGCTTTGGATGGAGGAGGACCGAGGGCCCCGCCAATCTTTCCTTTCCCCTCTTTCCTTTCCCTCACCTTCACTGCCGTCTAGGCTACTAGCATTCGTTGGCCCACTCACTGCCTCCTTCCCTCCTCTCTACACCAGGGTTCAGTGATGAGCCAAAAGCATCAGCGAGATCAGGAATTTCACCCCCGCCCCTGGGCAGTGTGGGACAGGAGCCACTGGAGACCCAGGCCTCAGCAGCTGATGATAGAAAGCCATCGTCGTGCAGAGCGCTCTGGCCTGGCCTTCTCCGGAGACTGCCTGTCCCACCCACAGGCCAGAGGGCAGAGAGCTGGAGTTTGGCTCATCCTGATCGCTCGCCCTCCTCTACCCACCCTTTTCTTTCCTCTCTCTCGCCTTCCTCCCATCGCCCCAGCCTCTTCGCGCTTTCAGTCGGCAGGATATTCAGTGATAAGCTAATGTAACTGCAGAGGAACTGACTTTTATGGCCTCCTAGCCCCATCTTTTTCTTGTTTCCGCTTTTCTTGCGTTTCTTGTCCTTTCTGTCCTTGCATGCAGCAGATACTGGAATTACGCGTTCAGCTTGTGTGTCAGGTTTGGCGCAGAGTGCATCTTCTGGTAACGACCTCCCTTTGAAACCTCCTAAACTCATCGTAGGCACGGTTATGTTTGGTAGCAGAGGCGTGGTTTCGGTGTGGCAATTATTGGGAGACGCTTTCCTCAGTTAGCAGATGGCAAAACGGTGTTTCTTCCCGAGCGCAAGTCCTCAGGTTCCCAGCCCTCCTTCATACGGACAGACAACCTTTATTACTCTCACACTTGTAACCAGCACCTTTTTACTCCACCTCTCTTTCATTTTCCCTCTTCTGCATCTACATCTCCCTCTTCTGCATCCATAATTCCCTCTTCTGCATCTACATAGGCACCGGATCCTGTGAGGCGTCTCTCCGCGCTTTCGCGAGCTGTACTAAATGGTTGAGCCCATGTTTTCACTCCCTTCCCGTTGCTCTGCTAGCTTCTGCTATCGTCGTCTATCATGGACAGAGCACTGATGTGAAGCTTTCATTGGCCAAGAAGAAGAAGAGAGGAGGCCAATGGAAGGTGAGCAGAAGGCTTTGGCCATCAGCCCGTATGAGTACGCCTAGTCCAACTATATAGCCCGGATGATGTCAGCGCTTTTAGCCTTCACTGCCACCATGAACACTCCTTTTAGGCCCAATACACCCATTTAGTCCTCCACCCTTCCAACCCCCTTCCTGCTGATCAATCGGCTACACCTTTCATACCTATCACCATTGCCCTCTGATCAACATTCTTCTACCATCTGTCTACTCATTTATTTGGATAAAACGGTTTTAGAAATGTTGAAAGAGCAAAAGTGGTGCCAATGATCCTAATGAATAGAAAATCGACAGCCAAAAATAAACAGTCCCATATGTGGAGTACGCAACAAGTGAAAAGGGCTTGGGTTTTTGATAAAATGTCTTCAAACTGGCGCCAAATTTGGTCCATACGTTTGAGCAACGCGCAAAGCACAATTAAACAGAGGACTAAGGAATCAATAGTTGCGTACATAAACTAGCTGTTTCATTAATTTGCGTACAGAACCCAGCTATTCCATTGTACCTGTGATTCATTTCGCAAACGACTCTTGGGCCCAATAGGAACAACTGTGGAGAGGTAAAAAGCGCATAGAGAGGGCCTAGCGCGCGGAATAGCAGCCACTCTGCTCAGCAGGAGACGCCATCGTTACTGGGGGCACACACACACACAGTGTCAGAGCCCAGACGCCCACTCATTTCGAAAGTCCTTCGTCTGCCCCACTCCCTTCTGGAACTTTCTTTTCATCCTTTCCTTCATTCCCCTCCGCATTTTCCTATCCTACTTCTTAGCTCTCTGTCCTTACCCTCTCCAACTAGGAGCATTGAAGAGAAGAAAGAGAAGCGATGGAGATGGAAGGAGAGAGCAGCGGGCGCAAGCGTAAGGCGCTGAACCCGGCCCTGGAGGACCTGTCCAATGTGGACTTCGAGACGAGCGAGGACGTGGAGGTCCTGCCCACCTTCGACACCATGGGCCTCCGTGAGGATCTCCTTCGCGGCATCTACTCCTACGGTTTCTTCTTCCTCCCCTACCTCTCCTACCTCGCTCTCCTGTCCTGCCCAGAGAGAGCACTAATCCATGGGCAATGTTGTAGGGTTCGAGAAGCCGTCAGCGATCCAGCAGCGGGCGATCAAGCCGGTGGTGAAGGGGCGGGACGTGATCGCACAGGCCCAGTCCGGCACCGGCAAGACCGCCACCTTCTCCATCGGCACCCTACAGAGCATCGACACTCAGACGCGCGAGACGCAGGCTCTCATCCTCAGCCCCACCCGAGAGCTCGCTGTCCAGATCCAGAAGGTCTCTCCTCCGCCTCCTCCTCTTCCTCTCCGTCCTCTCAATCAGCACTCCTCCAGGTGTTCCTGGCCCTGGGCGACTACATGAATGTCCAAGTGCATGCCTGCATCGGCGGCACCAACGTCGGCGAGGACATCCGCAAGCTGGACTTCGGCCAGCACATCGTTTCCGGGACCCCCGGACGCGTTTTCGGTGGGTAGACCCAATCCCCCCCTCCTCCTTCCATCACCACCTCCCCTCGGGTCTACCCACCGAAAACCCCAGCCGCCTTGCAGGTTCGCCTGCTCTTTCCTTTCTGCTCCCCTTCCCTCCTCCTCTCAAAGCCAAGCCAGCCGACCTAGTGTGGAAGGGGGCGATTGTTGACAGACATGATCCGTCGCCGCAACCTTCGCACGCGCTCCATCAAGATGCTGATCCTGGACGAGGCGGACGAGATGCTCAACAAGGGCTTCAAGGAGCAGATCTACGACGTCTACCGATTCCTTCCCCCCGGAACACAGGTGATCCTACTTCTTCCTTCCTTACCACCCCTCATCCCACCTCCACTGCATTGCTCAGGTGATCCTGTTCTCCGCCACACTCCCGCACGAGATCCTAGAGATGACCTCCAAGTTCATGACCGATCCCATTCGCATCCTCGTCAAACGGTACTCACTCACCTACTCTCCTTACCTCCTCCTCAGATGTTTCATTCGTCTTACACAGTCTAGCTTGAAACCGAAATGAGTATGTGCAATGATGTTCGAAAGTAGTGGAGCGACTGCTTGGATGACGCAAATGGTTGAATTTGCTGAGCACTATTAAATATGAATTTTTGAAAATTTTTTAATTAATTTTAAATCGGCCATCATTTGTGAGGCAAGGTGAAGTGAATTGGCAGTGACGAGTTGACGCTGGAGGGCATAAAGCAGTTCTTCGTGGCGGTGGAGCGGGAGGAGTGGAAGTTCGACACGCTCTGCGACCTCTACGACACGCTGACGATCACGCAGGCGGTGATCTTCTGCAACACCCGGCGCAAGGTGGACTGGCTGGCCGAGAAGATGCGCGAGGCCAACTTCACCGTCTCCGCCATGCACGGCGACCAGACGCAGAAGGATCGAGACGCCGTCATGAAAGAGTTCCGCTCCGGCACTACGTCAGCTCTTACCCACTTCTCCCACGTTTCACGCTTTCTATTAGGGCTTCTCTCTAATAACATAGCTACCTTCGTAGCAGCTGGCTCAGATGACACATGCTGATTTAGCGAACCACGAAGGCAGATTATAATAGCCAACTAAAACGCTATTTAGATCACTTACTATGAACTAAATAGTACCTGTCTCAGGGCAACAATATTATATTAACCTAAACTAAACGTGATTTGGAAATGGTGGAGCTTTTAGAAAAACTAGTGGTTGATGATTGAAGGCGAGTGCTGATCAGCACAGACGTGTGGGCGCGAGGGCTGGACGTGCCGCAGGTCTCCCTCGTCATCAACTACGACCTGCCCAACAACCGAGAGCTCTATGTGAGAACTTGACAGCAGCTTTTGGTGCTGGCAGTTGATCGGGAAGGATTTAGATTCACCGCATCGGACGCTCCGGGCGCTTCGGTCGGAAGGGTGTGGCCATCAACTTCGTCAAGTCCGACGACATCCGCATCCTCCGCGACATCGAGCAGTACTACTCCACCCAGATCGATGAGATGCCCATGAACGGTTCCCTCTCCCTCCACTTCTCCCTGCCTCTTCCTGCCTCACTACAACAATTGTTGCAGTGGCGGACCTCATCTGAGGAGCTCATCTCGGACGAAGCTCATCTCTTATTCTTTCATATTGGCTCCTTTTTTGTTCCGCATTGCTTCAGGATTGTGCATCATTGTCCAGCCTATCTACCTTTAGCAGTCTTCACATTCATACCCGAGGAGTAAAGCAGCATCGTTTTGGTTGGCATGCAGAGGAAAGAGAAGGAAGAGCGACTGGTGAACACTTTGAGCCGTAGTGAGTGGTGATTGGCGCAGAGCAGAGCAAAGGAAAGTGGGCGCTGGGCGGCTGAAGTGAAGTGGACGGAGAGGGTCGGGGCGGGGAAGGAGGCAGGAAGAGGGAAAGCGGAAGGTGTGACTGAAGCAGGCAGCAATGGAGTGGCTCAGTGGCCTCCGTAGTCGTCAGTCATGACCATGTCCCAGCCCTTGGTGGAGGCGTAGCCCAGGTAGTACCACCAGTAGATGGCGTTGAACATGGTGAAAGAGGCGGGGAACAGCAGCGTTGACACCTTCAAAACAGCCACCTCTTTTTCTCCATCATTTTCCAGCTCATCTCCTGCCCTGCACACTGTCAAGTAGGGAAATAAAAGTGAAACGAGTTGCCTGAAAGCCAATTGGAAGGCTAGCAAAAAGATTGGCGCCTCTGGCCAATGGGACAAGGCGGTGCGGACAAGCATTGGAGTGGGGGTTCTAGGAGGGAAGGAGAATGCGACTGGTGCTCTAGAGAAAAAGACGTCGACTAGACAGGGCAGGCCACTCGCTAGGCTGGCTTACCTTGTCTATGATCTCCTGCTTTCTCTCCGCCTCCACTGACAGCTTCAGAACCAAAGAGCACACTCCGCACCATCCCACACACACGCCTCTACTACTCCCATCCATCTACTACTGCTCTATCTGAGCGCTGACTGAGACTAGAGCGATTCCTAGGGAGAGAGCAATTGGGGCGGTGGGAACCTTGTCGATGGTCTCCGCACTGCACCAGTGACTGGGGGCGGGGCGGCGTCGACGGACGCTGCCGGCAGTGCCCCTGAGCAGGCGACAGGAGGGATTCCTACACCACCGCTCTGCAACTGCTCCAACCTCACTCCTTCTCTCAGGGGCTTGAGGGGAGGGGCAAGGAGTTGATGACCGGTGGCGGTGACGGTGGGGGAGCGGACGGAGCTCTCCCCGCTGGCCAAAGGCACCTCCCACACCTCACCCACACTCGCCTCCCCGCCCCCGTCCTCCAGCAGAGAGCCTGTCCAAAGACTTCTTTCCTTCCTCACACCCTCCTCCGCACACAGCTCAGGTTGACGCAGTAGGAGAAGTAGAGTTGGAAAAGGGAAGGTAGGAGAGGAACCGGGCTGTCGACGTCTGCTGGCGGTGATGAGGGGTGAGTTGGGCGGAAGGGCATCCAAGGGGGCATGACATCCAAGGACCTGGCGTAGACGCGGCTCCCCCGCTCCACTCCCGCCCACTACTGCAACCCCCACACCGCCCATTCACACATGCAGACAGGCCACTCAGTCCTAGAGATGCCTAGAGGCGAGTGGAAGTAAAGCTGGTTGTGTGAGTGTGAAGCAAAGGGCGCTAGACTGACAACCGGGGGGCCATGCCAGCTGTATGCCCCCTTGCGGAGCCTCCTGGAGACTCCAGCTCCCAAGCATGCATCCAAACACTGAGCAGATAGTTGGCGCGCCCTCCCCCCAAGATCCGCACAAGATTGTGTGCGTGTGTGTGAGTGAATGAAGAAAGGGCGATTACCCAGTGGCTGCGTCTCCTCCAGAGCTTCAAAGCAGAGAGTAGCAGCTAGCTCATTCACTTCATTGCTTTTGGACGGAGAAGAAGGAGGAGGAAAGGAGAGAGAGAGGTGGAGAGGTTAACTTGGGGTGGAGAGGACGCGGTAGGTGGTGGGAGGGTCGATGAGGCCGGGGCCACCGTTGCGACTCTGATGCTTGTCCTGGTGGGCAGTGTTGTAGGAGTCGTTGTAGGTGTTCTGATCCTCGGTGCCGCCGGCGGGTCCCTTGGCGCACTTGCTGATGTAGCAGACGATGGCCAGCTCCACCATCGTCCCGAACACGAACGTTATGCACCCCAGCCTACAAACACCTCCGTCAACCACCTCCCATACCCAGCTCAGCATCCGCAAAGCTAGCGCTCAACAGAAAACATTGAGGAATGGAAAAAGAATCAATAGAAGGGGAAGCAGGAACGCTTACATCCATACATCCATGGCCTGAAAGAGAGTTGATGAAGTGATTGTGTATGGGAGGATTAAG
>JASANA010011333.1:0-13557 GCA_030248095.1 Ptycholaimellus sp. GST1_10
TGACCAGGCGGCCCAGCCATGCGGCGCCTCTACTCCCTCTCCTCCTCTCCCAACTGGTGCTCAGCAGCGGCATCCTCATCGCAGGCATCGGGCAGCTGGCCTCCGGCGCCCTCCTCGGCATCACCTGCATCGCCCTCCTCGTCGCCGCCGTCTCTTACCTCCTCACCTTCCTTCAGTGGCGTCGGCCGCGGGACGGCCTCCGCCTCAGCGCCCTGGCCTTGGCCGCCTTCGGCCTCAACTGCCTCGTCCTGCCTCTGATGGCCAGTTTGAGCCTGGCCCTGGGCGACGCCTACGGGCAGCCGCACAAGGAATGCTCCTGGTGGCGGCGGCGGGAGCCGGAATGTCTTGTGGTCAGCTATGCAGCGAATGTGCCTGCGGTGCTGGCCGATGCTGCCCTGCTTCTGCTGGGGCCCGCCAATGGGCTGCTCATGCTCGCTACGCTGCTGAGACTCTGGCAGATGAGGAGGGACAGTGAAAGAGGAGAGGTGCTGACTAACTGCTCAAGAGAAACGACTGGTGACCTGAGGAGGTCTTTGAGCAGAGTCCAGACTGAAGTGTGATGCGATGGTGATAGTTATCTTTTGTGCTTCTAGGTGCTACATGTTTTATTAAAGATTGAAGGCTATTCAGTCTTGTAAAATGTCCGTAATATTCTAAAAATCGATATGAAACTAAGAAAATTAAAATAAAAGGGAAAACGCTTACTCGGAGCTGGAGAGAAATTGACGAGCCCGAGTGAGCGAGTCCATAGCTGTGTAGAGCTCGTCCTGTCGTCGACTCATGATGGTATGAGTAAGACGAGAAGAATAGGCCATCTTAGCCCCTTCTCAGAATATCTTCCACCCCTTCTCAAAAAGTGCCTCTTAATTACAAATTGGCAGCAAAAGTTTACAAATAGAAATTGGTTAAAATTCTACGTGCAGGTAAGAAACATTGAATTCAATCTAATGTATATTAATGTAGAGCACTATCGCGGTATTTGGTGAAGAGAGAAGCGGTTTTTTACCTGCAAGAACAATTTGGAGGGCTGCAAGGATAGGAAAGTAAAGGGTGGGCGTGAAAAAGCGGCAAAATCCGGCAAGAGGCAATGGGTGCAGTAAAGCGAGTGGAGATGGGAGTGGGAAGCTTCCTCAGCCACAGCTGGGGAGGAAAGAGAGTGGGAGGGGATTTAAAGCTTCCCACTGCCCCCCGGCACTCCACTGCATCCCACTGGCCTCGCACTCAACCTCTTCACTTCCATTGCGCACATTTAACCTCTTCTTTACTTTATAGATCTAATTTGATGTGAAATTATTAAGGTAAATTGTCGATTTACCGTGGCAAAATACTTCGAATTGGTAAACATTTGGTAAAACAAGTAAATTGATCAATTCATGCATCAAACATTGTCACGATTACGAATGCAACCAATAAAGACTGATTGTTTCTTGAAAATTTGGGGTAGTTAGATTTCATTTGATTTGTCGTCATTACAGTTGTGGAATGTGAAGTTGAGAAATTTCATGATGGTAAACAATATTAATGGTGTGTTTTCAGTGTTTCCTTTAAATAAATGCATGCAAATGAGAGTTATTTGAATGAGCAATCTGTAGATGTAAGTAAGTGGTGGTATGAACAAATATGCAGCATTTCAAGACAACAAATGCCATCAAAAAATATCGTTTTCGGCTCATATATGTCAACAAATATGCACCATTTCAATCATTTCAGATTTCAATTAAAAAACCATAAAACAAAAAAAGAATCCGGACAACTCAATAAACAATAATTAAACTACGCCAGCAGGTTCGCGCGCAGTAATGAAGCAGAGGCAAAAGAGCAAAAAACAAAAGCAAAAGGAATGGGTAAAAAAGGAAAGTTTGAAGAGTTTGAACAGTTTGAAGGAAAGTTTGATCGGCTTTGTAGAGACGCAGAAAAAAGCGGTGCCATCTCGTCTGCGGCTGGCTTTCAGGCCGTGTTTCGGCCAGCCAACCCGCCAAGTCAATCTCATAGTTCAACTGAAACATCAGGCAGGCCAGAATCGGAAAATGCATTCGCATCAAGTCCCCGTCAATGCTCACGACAATACCGGAGAATAGCATCAAGTGGAGGCAAAACAGCTCAAAAGCTCCAAATGTGCCTGGAACGGTGGAGCGCGATTTGTCGTAGATTCTTGCCTAGAAAAGATCTTTGATAGCTGGATTGTAACATAACACGTATTGGAAGTCATCTTAGCTAGTAGCGGCAGTTGCCGGATGAAACCAATAAAAGTGTGACAAACCATGAGAATCTGCCAACGATGCGGAGCTACCCTTGCTCTCTGAATGTCGGCAGGCACTTCATTTCCCTTCAATTAGATGCATCTTCATCTCGGAGAACATTCCCAAGATCTGCTTCTCCATATGTTTTTATCGTATGAGTTTCCGTAACTGACAAGATAGAATGGAACATGGCAAAATATGGCTTTACCCTTTTCCAAACCGTCAAAGGAACCTGAACATTAACGCTGACCTCTTCGCTACAGTCAGAGTCCAAAATCTCATCGTCAGCTCTTGGGGGCCCGTAGAACCACTTGCAATTCCGCACATGTGCCCTTCCTCTGCGTCGTTCCCTCTTCATGAAAGCGAAAATCTCATTCTCCAAGCCAGCTTCTTCCAACACTCCTTCCGTCAAGAAGACTCCATGTTCTTCCTAAAAAAGCCTTTCTGAGCAGACGCAAGTAGAAAAGACTCAATAGCCTTGAAGTAGGCATTGAGCTCTCCAGGGTTGAGACCTTGAGGCCAGGCTTTGAGTAATAGCTTTGCTACTTCATCACTAACAGCCTGCTCTGTCCAGCTTGGCATCCTTTATATTAGAAAGTGTTGCCTCTCACTCTCTGCACGCGCTTTAGGCTGCCAGTTGAATACCTACGCATTGAATACATACTGCTACCATCAGTCAGCTGTTAGCCTCACTTACCCAAAAATCGATTGTCAGAAGTGTAAAGTTCTGAAAAATTCTCTGGTACTAGTGCATTTTATGCATTTTCTCTAGTGCATTCATTTTCTCTAGTTATTTGGAAATCTTATTTACGTTTAAATATGTCAAGCCTTACCATGGAAATCTAAAATAGTTGATACCATCGGCAAGCCATAAGTACAGCTCTATTCGAGGCATGGTGAGTAAGGTATGGAACTAGGGGCCCCGTTTGATGTTTGGGCAGTTTTAAGGCTTTTGGACGCAATCTTGTCCTCGATAGACGTGGAATCTTTTGAAATCAAGCGGCAAAAAGCGCTGTGGAACCTTATTCCAATAACTGCTAAGCAATATACCCGACAGACTGCTAAAAACTGCTGAATAAGATGTTTCTGTTTATTCATTTCTCATGACAAAAACGTGCAAGGTTACCTCTGATTTACGCAACATGCAATAGTGAGACTTGTCATTGCGCAAGGGGAAGTTGTTACATAATGCAATGATCCAGGCAACGAGAAAGCCAGGCTAAAAGGGGGAAGTGAGTAGTTAGGCTGGAGAGAAGGGGGAGAGCGCTCTTTTCGTGGAGCAGTGGAGCAAGGCCTGGAGGGGGGAGGGGGCGATTGTTTGAGGGGGTAGTGAAACGTCGATGTGCGGAGTGCTGGTAGCGGGGGGCAACGCGGCCACAACACGGCGGGCGGGCTCGGGGCACTCCATCCGCCAGTCTTGGCGCACCTTGAATTGCTTCCTCCGCTTGTCAGCCGCTCCCTCTATCCATTCTCCTTGCCCCCGGTTCAGAGAGTCCATGGCTGGTGTCGGGAAAAAGCACATCCCCGGTTAGTCGATGGCAGTCTGGTGCCAGCCACTTTGAATAATTGAAGCTTGTCCTTTGGCATTGGGTATTATAAGAGCAAATGGATCCTATAAAGGTGATGGAAGGGAGAGCAGATAGGCGGAGAAGTTTGACAGGCTATTCGGGGCACATACCGGGTGAGAAATATCGCTTCGGCAACGATTCCGTGGACCTGACTGCGTCTCAGGCCAACCTATTTCGAGAGATAAAACGGAGTTAGTCTTAGTGCTCTAATCCTATCACTCATAATTTATTTAGAACCCATGCTAATGCGGTTTACTAAACAGACGTGATTACGCATGAAAATGATTGCTACTTTCAATGCAGCCTCTTCCGTTTCAATCAATAGTTAGGAAGATAGCTTTTGCAGCTGAGGAAGAGGCAGCTAGCCGACCTGAGATAGAGATGAGCGGCTTCAGACCCCGTCGTATCCCAGTTTCTCTTCCCCATTGTTCCTAAGGCAGAAACAGAGGGTGCTGGCTGTAGGTGGAAGTGGAGCGGCCGAAAGATGCCGCCACCCAGTTCCCCATCCACCTACGCGAAGAAGCCATACAGACCGGCCAGGACACCCCTATCAACATGTCTGCCTTTCCTCCAACCCACTCGCCATTCCTCTTTATTACCCACCATCCCTTTCATTTCGCTTTCAGCCCATCCTATCCCTACTCCTGCCCCGTTCCTTCTGCGCACCCTCTCCTAGCTAGTCCTGCTCACCTCTTTGAGGACGCCGGAAGGAAGTGCTTACGGAAGGCGTCCATCTCAGCCTCAGCAGCGTCCACAGAGCCTGTAAGTGCCTCCGCAAATGGAGCGACTTCGGGAAGCCAAGGAAACAGCTGGCCATAAAAAATAGGGAGGCTGTCTGGCGCTCCGAATTGGCCAGTCGACCTACCGCCGGCTCCTGGTGGCGCGACATGCAGCCTGGCCCGCCCTCCAGAGCTCTTCCACCCTCCACGTTATTGTTTCCCATCCTTTCCCCCACTTTTCCTTCATTCTTCCTTTCCCACCTTCTATAGCTGAGCGAAATCTACTTGTTTGGTGCACGGTGGTGATTGTAGTGTTTCGTGGCCGTTGACTAGACACGGCGCCCGTTCAGGGACAGACAGCATGTGTGCATCCCGCGTTCATTTGTTCATTGGGCACCAACCTCTTGTGTCCTTGTTTGGGTTAGTTGGGCCGATGAACTACCGAGCGGGCTCTACACCTCCCTGCGCCCGCCCACCGGCTTTCGACCGCGCTCCAGGACTCAGACTGCGTACCGGTGCTTTCCTTATTTCATCCTCTTCCGTTGAATTTCTGGTCTCTCTCAGGCTGGTTGTGTGGGGCTTTAGGGGGGTGGGATTGAAGTGAGAGCGTTGGCAGGAATGGCTGGCGTGAGCAGGCGGCAACGGTGGAGACGGCTGCCTCCCGGCCACCCAATGGGATGGAGAATGGTTAAGCAGTGGAAATGTGTGGAGAAGGGGTGGAGGAGTGCGTGCGTTTGAAGGGCGAACAAACGGCTACATCAATCAGAACCGCGGGCGCGGCAACGAAGGCTCCGACCCATTTGCTGGTTCGCATTTTATTTTCAAGGCTATGTATGACATCGAGGACTGTTAAAACGAGGCATTTTACAAAAGTTTTAAAACATGGCCGCGAATATTAACTAAAGCTAAATTGGTTTTTATTAGCCTTCTAAACATTGGAACAATTTCAAGATCTTCACTCCACCGATTTTACAAAGAGCCAGGCGGTGAGAAACCGTGAAAAGCATTACGCCCTTAAAAACGGGACCTATCAGCCTACCCCTGACATCTCGCATGCGCCAATGCCCAAGTATTCGCTTGTTCTGCCCTTAGAAAATGATCAGAGACATTTAACATTTCAGCGGAGATTTTGAGCCACGAGGTGATGAGGATGCCATTCCTGTACCTGGCTATACTGGCCACATTCGAGGTCAAAGCTTAGGCTTAATATCTATCCATATTTATGGCAACCCCGATAACTGACGCTTATAACACTTTCGCTGATTTTTGGAAGTTTTTGTTTAGAAACGTGGAAAGATTGAAGGGCTTCGAACGACGCTGGAGGTGGGGAAAAGCCACGGAGATCTAATGCGGGAGCTGAAGGCTCAGCAGCGAAAGCAAGATGACGAAGCTCGGGCTCGGAATGCTCGCCACTGACATTAAATTATTGCTTGGCACAAGAATATTTGAAAAAGTTTTAAGAACAATTTATTAAAATATTGCTTTCCAGTTTCAGTTTCATTCCAGTTTATGAGACATTTTAAATTTTTTTGTTTCACGCTACATTTGTTCACAAAACTTGATAACGTCGAGTCCATTTCAAGCACACCAATCATTATTTATCAAGCACTACAATCAATCAACCAAACTAAAAAAGCCATTTGCGGATAGTGACGTAGGCTCAAAAAGAAAACATCATTATCATGTCTTCAATCAAAATTGCGATTATGAAAGTCGCACCTGCGAAAATAAATATTCAAAATTCAAAGCCAAAAATGGGCACTCGAAAATTCGAAACCTGAAAAATTATATATATTGGGCTGGCGCGAACGGAGCTTTAGCGCAGTGTCAGCGCCCAGCCCCTCTTTTCGACCCAGGTGTACGTTTTGAGGGTTATTGCTAGATCTTAATTTTGATAAGGCTCTTGCTCCTTACAGAAAGCTCCATTTGCTTTGATTTTTGTAGCAATAGAAAGAGCATATGCAAATTGACCAAAACTCGCAAGAAATCGCCCAAAAATTGTAGAATACAAGTGAAAATCACCCAAAACCATTTGTCCAAACTCCTTCTCCTTCTTCTTCTCCTCCTCCGCATCTATTCAATGGACGATAGTAGGTATTCATTTCTTCCCCCACCCCCCATCCTCGGCTGCCTAGACCACATGTATTTTTATTCATAAGTCTTCAGTAAAACAACTGAGGCATATGCACCAGTGGTGTAGTGGTGTAAGCGTTTGGCCAGCTGGATGAAACTGGCAGGTTCGAAACCTTTACAGACACTTCTTTTTTTGATATTTGTGAATTTTAGTTTTTTAACTGGTACCATCGGCAGGCCATAAGTAAAGCTCTTTTCTCCCAAAAATCGATTGCCCTAAGTATGCAGCAAGAAAATTTCTCAAAAATATATATTAGTTTACCAACAAATTTGCATTGTATTTCATTTTCGAAACTTTTCTTTTTGTTATATTTAAAAAAAGTTTAATTATTTATTTATTTAATAAAATATTAACACCCAAATATATGACCAACAATATAAAATTTGTTTTCTATACGTTTTATACTATATTAAAAGTGGAAGAAATATCTGGTACCATCGGCAGGCCAAATGTGGGTCTCTTTTCTCCAAAATTAGCATTCGACTTGAGTAAAAAGTCAAGGAAATACAATTTCTACTAGTGGAATCTGCTGCGTCATGTGCATTTTGTTTTTGGGCGCGCATGGAAAGAGACACTGAACTGCGCGCCAAAAACAAAATGCAACTGTCCAAGCAGCAGATTCCACTAGTAGAAATTGTATTTCCTTGACTTTTTACTCAAGTCGAATGCTAATTTTGGAGAAAAGAGACCCACATTTGGCCTGCCGATGGTACCAGATATACAAATATACGTACACGAAAATGCTGTTCATTTGGACCACAGCAGTAGGTATTTGGAAAATTGACCCTTAAAATAATTTAAAAAAAGTCAAGACTCTGCTACTGGGGTTTTTAACTTTCTTTTATGGTGGTAATAGAATTACGCTATGAGGCTCCATTTTGTTTCTCATCAACTTGTTTCTGATCAACATGAATGCTACAGAAAGGTTTTGAAATGTTACTCTCCACCTGTCGTGCTCGATGCAATACTGTGCGAAAAAATCAAAGTTTACGAACCATCAAAACAAAGTTTGAGTCAAAAGCCGCAATAAATTAAACTAAATTGATTTTAGGGGGTTTGCTATACTTCGCCGCACATCTCAGGTGTTGCGTAGGTACAAAAGTATGCAAAGCAGGTCAACTTAACCCTATATCTGGTACCATCGGCAGGCCAAATGTAGTTCTCTTTTCTCCAAAAGTTGCATTTGCCTCGAGTAAAAAGTCAAGAAAATACAATTTTTACTACTGGAATCTGCTGCTTGGACAGTTGCATTTTGTTTTTGGCGCGCAGTTCTGTGTCTCTTTCCATGCGCGCCAAAACCAAAATGCAGATGACACAGCAGATTCCAGTAGTAAAAATTGTATTTCCTTGACTTTTTACTCGAGGCAATTGCAACTTTTGGAGAAAAGAGAACTACATTTGGCCTGCCGATGGTACCAGATATTTCTTCCACTTTTAATAAAGTATAAAATGTATTAGTACAAATTTTATAGATCAATAATTAAATTTTATTAGATAAATAAATCACAAATAAAAAATTAAAAAATATAACGAAATCAAAAGTTTCAAAAATAAAAATTATTGGCAAACTAAGAAATTTTTGAGTAATTTTCTTGGTTTATGCTTAGCGCGAATTTTGGCCTGCCGATTGTACCAGTTATTTTCTCAGCTTTAAAGGCACAAAATTCAAAAAGAATGACTTTGCTGGATTCGAACCTGCCATTTTCATTTAGCTGTCCAATTGCTTATACCACTACACCACTGGTGCATATGGCTCCATGATGTGACTAAAGAGCTATATATGAGGCCAAGGGAGCCGGGGAGGGCGGGGGGAGAAATGAATACCTACTATCGTCCATTGAATAGATGCGTAGAAGGAGAAGAAGGAGAAGGAGAAGAAGAGGAAGGAGTTCGGACATATGGTTTTTTGCGTTTTTCACCCTAAATTCAAACGTTTTGTGCAAAACTCAAAAGATAAACTATAGTCAATTCGATGTTGCTCTTTCCAATGGTGAAAGAATTAGAGTAATTGGAGCCTTCTGTGACAAGCGACCACCTTATCAAAATTAAGATCTAGCAATAACCCTCAAAACATACACCTGGGTCAAAAAGAGGGGCTGGGCGCTGACTCTTCACTAACGCTTGCTCGCGCCAGCCCAATTTTTCCATGGCAACGCATTCGATAACAGTTCGATTTGCACGGGTTAGTGTAGGCACACCAAGCGGTTGATGTTTCATGAAAATAGAAAAGAAGGGTTTGTGAATTTGTGAGGTGTGCGTATCAGAGTCTTTGGAAGCCCGTTCTTCTCTGGCCCAGATGTCTTTTCTTCTCACTAGACAAAAGTTCTTTGGACATTTGACACTTGGTCTTCTCTTCTTCAGAGAATTGGGTCTGTGTCATTCTTCTCCCTTGGATCTTAGGGGAGATTTTGGGGTACTAGGCTAAGCCTTTCCTCCCTTGGATCTATATGCAGCTTTTGGGGTACTAGGCTAAGCCTTTCCTCCCTTGGATCTTATGAAAGCATCTTATGGGGTACTAGGCTAGGCCTTTCCACCCAGGTTGGATCTATGGATCTTTCTGCTCTTGGTCTGTTGTGTCCACCAGCAAGCCATTAGTCAGTAACTTTAATTTTCAAAGGACCCAGTTGTCATGGCATACAAATAGAGGCCAAAGGTCCTAAGTCTCTGCACCCTGGGCCTAACGCCATTCTGATGCAAGAGAGAGCTCTATTGGGAGGGACTGAGTGGGCTCTGTCTAGGCTTGGGGGTCTGGGCCCTGCCGCTGTGTGCATAGGTATATACGCAGCCTCAGGTCTATGGATGCTGCACTCAATTTCAGGCTACACGGCGCAACTACGAACAGAGGTATCCTTACGCAGAGGCAATACCACTACTGATGAGGCCTAACCAAGGTGTGGTTATTGCTGGTTGAAAACTTCTACCAATTCCCCGGCTGGCAGGCCTGAAACATGGCTAGCCATGCCAATCTTTGTGTGCCCAAGAGGGCTGACCTATTTCAAATGATTCAATCAGCATGTAGAAGCAATGTAGAAGCAATAACGATGTGGTAGACGGTTGACCCATAAAGAACTTACTCCAGCATGTGAGTTTTGCATTCATACGCTCATTCGCCGGCTTTGAGCCAGCTAAATCGTAAGCCCAATATGAAAAAATCTGGTACCATCGGCAGGCCAAATGTGGGTCTCTTTTCTCCAAAATTTGCAAAAGCCTCGAGTAAAAAGTAAAGGAAATACATTTTATACTAGTGGAATCTGCTGCTTGGACAGTTGCATTTTGTTTTTGGCACGCAGATCATTGTCTCTTTCCATGCGCGCCCAAAAACAAAATGCACATGATGCAGCAGATTCCACTAGTAGAAATTGTATTTCCTTGACTTTTTACTCAAGTCGAATGCTAATTTTGAGAAAAGAGACCCACATTTGGCCTGCCGATGGTACCAGATATTTCTTCCACTTTAATATAGTATAAAATGTATAAATACAAATTTTATAATGTTGGTTATATATTTAGCTAAGATTTTATTAGATAAATAAAAAAATAAAAAAAACAAAAACTTAAAAAAAATTTTCAAATCGGAAATTACAATGCAAATCTATAGGCAAACATAAAAATTTTTGAGAAATTTTCTTAGATTTTGTTTAGGAGAATCGATTTTTGGGAAAATAGAGCTTTACATTAGGCCTTCCGATGATACCAGTTGTTTTCTCAACTTTAAACAGACAAAAATAAAAAAGAATGCTTGAGAAGGATACGAACCTGCCAGCATGGAGGTGTATTATAATGGAGGAAAAGCTTCTATAACACTGTGATGGGGGCCAAAATGCGAAACTCCAAAAGTTATAACACAGGGGCCAAAAATGACTTTTTGTTGACGGCTGCCATGGGTCATAGGAAGCACCTGCAGAGACGTTCTTGGGCTTAAAAAAATCCGAACAAATAGATCTGAACAGCCCTGAAGACCATTTTGAAAAATATTGCTCCAGTAAGGAAATATGAATCCAAACGTCACCCGGAGAAACTCTTACCATCAGAGCTCCCGTTTCGGCTACCCAAGTAGCTGATGTATTAACTTAACATATGTGTTCATTGGGTCAGAAACCAATTAATTAACCCATTTAACACGTAAATAAAACGTTCTAGGCAATTGGTTATGTACCGAGGAGGCATATGTTACAAATATAAAATAAGTAATTAATGCTCAGCATGTGAATTAGTTTTGCATATTGCTTTCAAAGGGCAACTTGTAAGAGCTTCTACCATGGAGGCTATATTGACGTATTATATAATGGAGTGGGCAGGAAGGGGTTAAAGAAACCGGGGCCCGGATGACGGTTGAAAAATAAATTTGGAAGTGGCTTTACGTTTTGACCTTGTTCTCAGTCATTCCGAAGTCTTTCTGAACACAGTTTTTTGCTAAAACTGCCGAAGAACCTGAATCGTTCAGAAATATAGCTCATTTTGCTTAGGAATGGCTAGAAAAATTACAGCTGTGCTGGAAATGCTCCGGCAGTTTATGGGTCTACTCATAAACTAATGTTTCAGGTTTTAATAACATTTTATATATGCTATAGGTACATTTCCTATTGAACGGTTGTGCTAATCTATGGAATTGAATGGTAAGAAATGGACAAGAAATTGTGGCAGGGTAAAGCTGGTGTCCTGGCATTGGTGCCTGTTACGACCAGGATGCAGACGTTTTTACCACACCGAATGCATCGACATCACTTGGGAAGAGCATCAAATGATGGACAAAAACAAGGGAATCACAGAGTGGTCCTGCCCAAACTGCCTGGCGCCAGAAGAGGAATCAGCAGAGAGCGGAAACAAATAGGAAATAGTGCCAGAAATACTTTGGTTTCCTGCTCTTTCTGTTTAATTAATGAACACAAATTGTATAATACGTAATAGTAACGAATTTGAATTACTCACTCAATCCATGTTTCGTTAATTAATTACTTTATGAACTTTTATAACAGAAATCATGGATGGCAACCGTCATCAAGTCTAAATGATGGTTAGAAAGGTTCCTGAACCGTCTATTATACCAATATTCAAAATGTAGAGTCGGTGCTTCTACTCAGTGTGATCCTCAGTGCTGCCAGGATCATTCATCTGACCAATCGCGTACACCACTACACCACTGCGGCATATGCCACCATGGAGACTTTATTGACATGTTATATAATGGAGTGGGCAGGAAGGGGTTAAAGAAAGGGGGGCCCGGATGATGGTTGAAAAATAAATTTCGAAGTGACTTTACGTTTTGACCTTGTTCTCAGTCATTCCGAAGTCTTTCTGAGCTCTGTTTTTTGCTAAAACTGCCGAACGAACTGAATTGTTCAGTAATACAGCTCATTTTGCATAGGAATGGCTAGAAAAATAACAGCTTAGCTGGAAATGCTCCGGCAGTTTTATGGGTCTACTCATAAACTAATGTTTCAGGTTTTAATAACTTTTTATACATGCTATGGGTATATTCTCGATTGAACGGTTGTGCTAATCTATGGAACTGAATGGTAAGAAATGGACAAGAAATGGCTGCTGTCCTGGTGTTGGAGCGCCTGGTTCGACCAGGATGCAAACATTTCTACCACACCGAATGCATCGGCATCACTTGGGAAGAGTATTGAAGGATGGGCAAAGACAAGAGAATCAAAGAGTAGACATGCCGAAGCTGCCTGGCGTCAGAGGAGGAATCAGCAAAAAGCAGAAATAAAGAGGAAATAGTGTAAGAAATACTGTTTGATTGATTGCTTTCTGTTTGATTAAAGAACACTAATTGTATAAGACATAAAAGCAACGAATTTTAATTACTCACTCAATTCATGTTTCGTTCAGTTACGTACAGGCAGACCCAACAAAAAAAGCGAAACAAACGCCAAAACACCCCCCCCCCACCCCCCCGCTATTGCTCTATACCACTTGGTCCAGCTAACACTAGCGTCTCTTTTTTACTATTCCAATTGAGAACTTCTTCCGGAATATTTTTTATTTGATCTGTTGGAATGGCACTCTCTTTCTTAAATATAACTCTATGAAGATTATATAATCTATTCACACTATCGAAATTATTAAGAATATATGTTTTTAATTCAAAATTACATTCCTTAATAATTTCATAGGGATTAAATCCCCTGTCAAAAAGAAATACAATTTTTTCTTTTATATTTTTTAAGTACGATAATTCAGAAAAATGCTCTTCTAGGTATTTCTTTTTAAAGGGGGAGGTATCTATACCTTCAGACAAAACATTATTATCTTTACAGACGTATCTGATTGATTTTTTAATGTTTTTGGCTGAAGCATAATTGCCGTGTATTCCATAAATATCTAAGAACTGAGGATTTCTAATATCGTGTCTTTTTTTTGATTTCATTAGGATATGAAAGTGTTGATATTCTGAATCCTCAGATGTTTCTTCGGCAATTATGATCCATTGTATTTTTATTTTTTCTTTTAAAAATTCCAGTATTTTTTCTTTGCTTAAAATTTTATGTTTTGGATAAGTTAAGAAAAAATATTTGCAATGTAATCTAAATTTTTTTCTTGTTTTACTTGAGTAATTTTCTAATTTTTTCATACATTTCCTTAAGATAAATTTATTTTAATATGTCAATAGCAAATATATATAAAAAGATGATTTTTAGTCAAAAATAGTGGATAAAAATTGATATCAAAAATTTCGAAAATACTCTATAACATATTTATATAACGCGCGGGCTTGCGTTGTCTAATATTACCAGACTAGCAAGGCTCAGTTTTTTTGGCCTCAAAAAAGTGGATTTGAGCCTCAAAATAGTGGATTTGCCCCCCCAAAATGGTGGATTGACCCTTTAAATTGGTGGATGCCTATAGTAAATTGGTGGACTATGAGTTTACATGCCATTTTGGGTTAT
>JASANA010011334.1:0-58544 GCA_030248095.1 Ptycholaimellus sp. GST1_10
AAATCGTCGCAGTCCGTTATCTCCCGTCATCGATAGCAACCGCACATTGTTTTGAATTTTGCCCGCACAGGCCAATTGACAGACATGACTCAGTGTTGGGCCTTGTTTCAAAACTGATCAAAGGAAATCAAATTTTGCTCATGTTTCAAGTTACTGCTATTTGCAGAATGGCCTGTTCTGAGGAGGAACCTACTGAAAGTAAAAAAGTGGTAGATACCACCCATCTGCAGAACCAAGCCATACTTTGAGATGTTGTTTTATGCGCAAATTCAAAGTTAGAATGTGTGTAATGTTCTGTGCCAAGACAAGTAATTAGATGGTGCCATTTTTTTTTCAAGAACACCATCAAGCAGCCTTGTCAACCAATCCAAGATTGGCTGCAGAGAATTCAAAAGGTAGGAAGATGGTGCTGAGCACAGGTGCCAATCATGAACGACTTTCTTCGCCCACCTCATCCTGAGAAGCAAAGCAATATTTGGAGGCAGAATGGGATGAGAATTCGATTTGACCTCCAGCAGCTCCGGGTAGGTGAGGTTGAAGATATGAGCAGTGTTGTTGATGGAGAAGGAGGGATTAGGCATTACGCGTATATCTTCCCTGCTCCGTACACGCGTCAAAGCTACATAGCTCTGGCCATGAGCAAATGTATTTTCCTAGATTATGCAATTTCTGTTTAGGATGGCCAAAACTGATTGGAGCAATGAGGATCAACGCGCATGTCCAGCCCAGCCCTATCCAGCGTTTGGCCTTGGCTTTTGTTGAAAGTCATGGCGTAGGCTGCACGAATTGGGAACTGGCGCCGTTCCACTTGCAGGCCGCGTTCCTCACGCTGAGAAATAAAGTTGCTGAGTTAGGTTTGGACTCCAGAAAAGTACCTGAAAAAGGAAGGTGATGCGCGGAATGTCGAAGAGCATCTCAGTGCCAGTAGCAGCATCAACAATGCCAATCTGGAGAAGTAGGTGTGATGGGCGAACAGCACGTAAAATAGCCTAAAATAGCTCTACTTGTGTTAACAAATTTTGCGGGAAAGGTGAATACCTTTGTGGAGTTGACCAGCCGGGAGTCGAAGGAAAGGTTGCGGGTGATCATGACGATGGAGTTTATTTTGAGCCGGAGGTCGTGTGGAGGGATGCCGACTTCATTGAAATTAGCAAGGACGTCAGTGCTGAGGCCAAAGTCAGTGTTGTCATCGCAGCGAACGCGGTCGGCACTGAGCAGGGAGACCCAGTCCCCAGGAAGGCGGCTCATCACAGTTCCATTGATGGTGTCGATGTTGTCGTTGGTGCCAGAGAGGATGGCTCGTCGCATGTTGGGGATCAGGTGGGCCTCATTTAGGACTGGATAGACGAAGTTGATGAGGGAGTCCATGGAATCCACTGATGAGATGAGAGGGATGGGGACGACGGGTGTAGTGGCCTTGACGTTGGTGGAGCTTGAAGGCAGGCGGACAGTAGGTGCAGTTCCATTGCCGATGGCCAGGCACATGGCAGCGTAGTCTGGGTCAAGGCGAGAGCGAATGTTCTCCGTGAGGTGAAGGCGAGGAGTGGCTTGGAAGGTGGCATCTGTTTTCACGCTGGTGGCGACGACATCAGCTCTGCTTCCATGCTTGACCACAGGAGGAATCTGCCGGAAGTCGCCCACAAAGAGGATGACTTGATGGTGGGGAGAGCGGAGGTCCTTGAGCAGACGGAGGAAGGCGTGGTAGTGGTACTTGTTCACATTGGCAAACTCGTCGTAGATGAAGAGGCGCGTCTGGCGAAGGAACTCAGCACGCTCGCTGCCCATATCCACGGCGCAGGTCTGGTTTGGCTCTGGGAAGCGGCTGAGGCGGATTCCGGAGTGTCCAGTGATGCCTCGCCCATAGTTGGAGGCGGCGATGGCAGTAGAGGCCATGCAGAGGACGATCATCTGCTGTTGGCGAAGATGAGCTGCCAGAAAATTCGTCACTGCTGTTTTGCCACAACCACCTAGAATAATTGCCAGTTTAGAGGCACATGAAATGAAATGGGTGGAGGGCTACCAGGTGCGTCCAGGTAGAAGAAGCTGGCATGCTCTTGTACTCTACTGTGGGAACCATTGGTGGAGGTGCAGCCAGTTGAAGGCCATTCGAAGGCTGCCACTGGGCCAATAGCTGCGAGAATTTGATCAGCAATGCATCGTTGTTCTGAAGGTTGTAAATTTTAAGATATATGCAGGTGCTTAGTTTGTCTAACCCAGAGTAAGCAAGCCTTTCCAATGACAGATGTATTGGTGCAGTTCTTCCTCCTTCTCAGACCAATATGCCAGCTCTCGACCCAGCTCACTTGACATGTCAGTGCAACTTGGCAGCCCTTAAAAAAGGTGTGTGAATGAAGTGCAGATTAGGTAGGCAGGGTAAACCTTCGCCTTCCAGGGTTTTGCCATGACGGGCCAGGCGGCGGCGGATATCGCAGAGGGTGGCATTGAAGGCCTGATTCCAGCTAGCCTCAGATGTTGGGTCTGCTGGCTCGTTGCAGAGCTTCTTACGCAGGCTGTCCCAGATTTGGCGTGCAGAGAAGTCCACAGCATCCTGGCGTGTCACCATCATGATGACAAAGAGTCCTCGAAGAGCTGCAAATATTACATGTAAGAGTGGTCATTATAATAGATGCAAGTACCATGTGGCAGCATGAAGTGGGCAGCTTCATGAAGGCACCTGGTGTACTCTGAGTTTGTAGCCACGAGGCCATGAGCCAGGGCTGCTTCTTGAAATGTTTCAAGGACCTGCCCACGTACTGTTCTCAGCTCCTGGTAGCTTCGGGCTGGAAAACGCTGGAGGAGAACACGCAAGTAGTAGAGCTCCCCAGGAACGCCAACCACCTAAACTATTCTATGTCCTTGGTGTATGGGTAGGGGAGCTGAGTAACCCAGTGAAGCCTGGAAATGAGGTCATCACGAAGTCGTTGAATCAGATGATGCTTGCCATCTGGATGAGGCAGTGAGTTGGAAGAGGCCCTGAGCACTTCGTAGTAGCGCTCGTAGTAGTCGCAGATGGTGAGCTGTGAGAAATCTGGCTGCTGGGGCCGGTTGAAGTAGCGAGTGAGCTCGGAGGTCTTGCGCAGGGCAGCTGCAGGGGCTGTCTCCGCGAAGACGATGTGGTCCTGGCCGGGCAGGTGGATGGCGATGGCCTTGACAGCTGGAGAGCGGTTCTGAAGATGGAAGCCGAAGATGCGCCAAAAGGCCTCTGAGGCGCTCAGGTAGCAGTTGTTCTCATACTCAGAGATTTCGTTGATGGACTGCCCGCTCTCCACCACTGCGACTCGAACACGATCCTGCCCCTTGGTGGCGTACTTGAACAGGTACTTGACTGCTCTGGTTGTATTTGCGATCTCCACATTGATGTGGGCATCATATTTCCACCTCAAAAATCATACCAGAGTGTTTAAAGTCTACCTAAGGGGAATTTACAGCAGTATGGGATTGTAGGGCACGATGTCGACATCTGTGATGGTGTGCTCCTTGGCTCCTCGTTGCTTGGTCGCTGAGGTGAGGCAGGGGCGGCGGTACATGAAGTAGCCTCGCTCGTCGATGTAGGTGGCATCAGTTGGGGGCTTTGGGTAGAACTTCTTGCAGCGCCGTGGAGTACCTTCCATGCAGACGCAGTTGGGATCGCGAACACCGCAGGGACCATGCACCATATGCTTCAGGACCAGTTCACGCAGTGCAGCCTCATCTTCACCAGGAAGATCAGCTCGAATTATGCTATCCACTTCTGCTGTGGTCAGTGGTCGCCCAAAGCTCACGATGATATGAGCATGCGGAAGACCTGCAAATGGCAGTTTTAATGCTAATGAATAAAAATGCAGCAGAAACCTCGTTTTTGAAATTCAATGACAGCTAGGTGGTAGGTGGATGGTGGAAGCTTGAAGATGCGGCCTTGGCGTATGTCATCGAGCAGCAGGTCCAACTTCTGCTTGAAGACGCGGACGATTGCTGAGGCATCACCAGGAGGCTGTACTTCAGGCCACTTGGGATTGCTGGTGAAGGTGATGAACAGGGAGGGACGCCCTCGCCTGAAACATTGAAACATGATGAATGGAAAAGCTGTAATGGAAGAGGAAGTACCGAGTGACAACTGCCATGGCATCTTGCATGAGGTTGCGCATATAGCGAGGACCTCCAGTGAAGGAGGAGGGCAGGTAGACGCGGCCGATGGCTGCAGGGTTCATTATCCGACTCTGACTGCTCCCCCAGCCTTGCAGCGATCTCTTCTCTTGTCCCTTGGCGCAGCTTGCTCTGGGTTTCATTGGAACGGAAGTACTGCAGACGGCATTCCTCGATGCGGGCAAAAGCGTCCACAGCATACTCTTGTCCCAGACGGCCAAAATGACTGAAGCGCGGTTCGCGGAGGAGCAGTTGGCGCGTGTACTCAAGGAGAGTGACGGGGCTGCCAGTGGTGGAGAGGAGTCCAGGATGCCATCCTGCACTGCCATGGAGGAAGAGTAGGGGGTACTGGAGACAGTCGTAGGCTGGGTCAAGGACGGAGATGGTGCGCTCTCTTCCTTCACTTTTCTTCAGGATGCAGGCTGTACGAGGGAGAGACTCAGCAGTGTCCTTGATTATTCCAGCAATTTCAGCAGAGCATGGCATGTCTCCTAGCACAGGCCCATGTGACTTTCCGTGTGGTGACTTCGAAGATGAGCCGAGCAGTAGTGGAAGGAAGGGCAGCGAAGCGCTCAAACTCGCGGTAGTAAGGGCTGACTTGGAAGAGGTACTCGTGGACGTCGTGGTAGAGTTGAGGGTCAATGTTGTGGGAGGAGGCGATGCGCTGGCGCTCCAGACCATCGAGGATGCAGAGTTGAGCTGGTGGTCAATCTCCACGAGTGTTGCGGTAGTCGAGGTCAGGGACTTTGTGCATTATTCTGCCATGCACTTTGACATTGGAGATGCCCCAGCCACACTTCACCCAGCCACCCCCAATGCGTAGTGCTGTGAGGGCCATGTTGGCATTGATGGTGCGTGCATTCTCTCGCAAAGCACGTGCAATAGTGCCAGTAGTGGAGCTGTAGAATGGGGCTTGGATTGGTGGGAGGAGGGGCACAACTTTTTTGCCTTGGCCACAGCACCACATCGACTTCACCACTGACTTTGCTCCTGCTTCTTTTGCAAAGAGTGCTGAGCAGCAGTGAGGACACTGGCTTGATGCTGGTGAAGGGAGGTTGGGCCGGGTGAGCTTGTCCAGGACAACTGGCTTGTAGCGTCGGGACACAGGCGGTGGCGGTGGCGGAGTTTCTGTGGTGGTTGCTGGTGCTAGGATGGGGGCATCGGTGGAAGCCTGGGCAGGGCCGTGCTTGCTTTCATTGAGCTTGCGTGTTGCCAGGCGAGTGCTGAGTCGAGTGGGGGGACGTCCTTTCGGAGTGGCAGCTTCTGTGCGGAGAGGTTGGGCTTGGAGTGGAGGCGCAGGGAGGGTCCTGCAGCGTTGCGTGGCTTGGTGCTGTGGCGGGCCAACGATGGGGTTGCTGAGGTTGCGTGGGATGTTGTTGGGAAGGAGCAGCATTGCAGAGTGGGCAGTGTTGGCCATAGGAGGGAAGAGTTAGAGAATGCCCATCTCCACGCAAGCCAGCTTCGGCCTTAAACATACTCATAATTGCTGTTCTGACCTGATGTACAAAATTGGGAAACCAGCTGCTGCATTGTGTCCAGCCGCATGTTGAGGATGCCATCCCTGATGGAAAACACGGCATCATGGAGCCCTTGTCGCATGCCCAGCTCAAAGGAGGCATGTTGGTGTGCTGTACCAAGACTGACAGACTTCAGCGAAATTCCAATCGAGAGGGCGTAGGCATGAAATGCTGCGTAGGCTCCTATATCATGCCAATCTGAAGAACGTTTTTATGAGCTTGAACTAAAGCACCGCATGCTTCCTGGTGAGGGATTTGCTGGTATTGAAGGGCGGGGTAGATCAAATGCATGCCCAGGCCAGTGTTTAAACGTTTCAATGCAGCAGCAGCCTGCAACAGTTTCTACTATTAATTATGGAATGATATGATTTGAAATTTGGCTGGGAAACCTTTGCAAGAAATGAGAGGTACAACTGGGCGTTGGCTGAGCCAAAGGTGAAGTCATCGCGGAGGCTGTCGTAGACATAGGTAGGTGAAGCAGGCTCAGGAGATGTCACCAGGACTGCATAGTGCCCAGAGAGCGCAGTGGAACCATAGCGCACAACCTAAATGTAAGCATGACATGATGTGTAATAATAAAGATATAAAAATACCGCAATGATTTTGTTGACTGCAGGTTGTGGTTGTGGAAGGCTGGGAAAGGAGATGCTGCCATTATGACCATTGTCCACTGAACTGGAAAAGAGTCCCATCGGCCAGAATTCCACGTTGCTGTTCATGCAATGGAAGTGCATGGCTGTGGTAAAACGCTCCAGGACCTGTGCATTGGGCAGCATGAAAGGAGATCTACTGTAGCCAGTAAACATTTACCATGCTGTCAATCTCAGCATCAGGGCTAAGGAGCGTTGTATGTTGATCGACGGCGGTCTCAATGAGGCTCTCCCAGGTGGCAGCAGCATCCTCCTCGTTCATGGCTGGCGGCTGACGGGCTGTGTCCGGAAGGGCAAGGCTTTGCTCCGATGTCTCCACGTAGTGCCGATCTCTCTGGATGAGCGCTGCGGCGACAGGCGTTGAGTCCAGCTGAAGACGCTTCGGAGCAGGCTGGCCGGCCAGATCACCTCTTTTCTCTGCTGCAGCCGTAACGCGAGCGGTGCGGCGAAGCTCCGTGTTCCTTTCCTGGCTGCGCAGACGCTGCTCTGGGGTCTTCTCCTGGCTAGCCCGAAGTGTCTGCATAGAGAGGCGCTTCTGTGAATTGACAGCCTCCTGCTCGGCTGCTGTCAGTTGTTGACGCAGGGCTTGCTTGATGGCGGTGTTGGTGGCTGTGCGCTCTGCGGGGGATTGCTTGCTGCGGACGGAGGCTTTACGGGTCCAGATGAGTCGCTGATGCTGTGCATCTGAGGGGGAAGTGCTGGTGTAGAGACGCACGGCAGCTGCATCTTCTCCCACGGGTGTCTTCTCAGGTCCAAGTGCCACTACCACCATGGCTGGCCGTAGTCCAGCTGTGTAGGCAGGAGACGGCTTCTTTACCTGTACCAAATAGGTTTCTGGGCTGAAAATTAACTGACACGCTTACTGAGCGAATGGCGACTGATCCGTGGCTTTTGCGCAAGTTGATGGTGAAGGCTTCGCTGGGCAAAGTGTGCTGACACCAGTCATCGACCTCTTCCATGTCACCCTCCATCTGTGAAGAAGGATGATTTGTACATCAAGTTACAATATGCCAAATTTTAGTTATTCTTAGGGCGATGATAAATATGCATCAATATTATTGCAACAGGAATATATCAAGGAAGTTATTATTGGACTGACGTTCAACTGCAGCAAAATGGGCTGGTTCGGCAGTGGTGGAAAAATAAACCATTCTTTGTTAAATAGCTAATTTTCACCGACTTGAATGTAAAATTAAACTAACGCTATTGCAATCGGGAACATTTGTTTGACCGTGGTGAAAGTCGCATAAAATACCAAAAGGCAGAGTATTTTTTTATTCCCTAGCTAGAATATTTCAGGAGCCTGGGAGAAACGGAAAATTATTATAGAAGTGAAATTGCAATTTCTATAAAACATTTAGAATTAGTGACTTGACTTAGTGTTTTTCAAACTTTTGCGTATGTCAGTAGCTTTGAATTTTTAATCACATTTGATTCTCAATCGCACAGACATGAGACCAGACCAAAGTTTATAATTTATGTTCATTTAAATGTGCTTGAACAAATGATACATAAGCGGGGTTTATTTGTATTACGCACCTGCAGAACCGAGCCAGGCTTTGAGATGCAGTTTTACGCGCACATTCAAAGTGAGAATACATGCAATGCCTTGTGGTCCTGTGCCTAGGGGAGGGGAAGCCTGCGTCTTAGGCATAGAGCTAAAACGTTTTCAGTTTCACTTTATGCAGAAGACTTTGACATACATCCGCCTGCCAAGAAGCTACGGTTCACGGCTAACGCTAGTCCGCAAGCAGTTCACTGGCAGTACGGATGATGTCCACAGGCTGAATTAAGCGATTAGTGTTTGTTTAATTGAGCATGCAGTCATGCCAGTAGCGAAATCGTCGCAGTCCGTTATCTCCCGTCATCGATAGCAACCGCACATTGTTTTGAATTTTGCCCGCACCGGACTAAAAAACGCGCTAGCTACTGGCCTAAGTTTAGCTGAATGAATCTTTGATTTCGCCAACAATTGACGCTTAAATGGTGTTCCTCGCGTCTTCTTCTAGAGAAGCAGAGGCATTTTGGGAGCAAGTTCAGGATGAGGTAGAAAAACGGCGTGCGACACAACAAAATGAGCACATGCATGCTTCTGGTGAGTGTTTCAATACCACCGTTGGAATATATTCTGTTGTCAAGGTTGAATGAGTTACCGCTATTCGCCAATCAGCAGCCACAGCCACTGAGGTGCGCTTAGTTCTTTAATGGTGAGTCCATATAATTATTGTCTGCGATCTGGTTCTTTAGAATTGTCTGCGATCTGCGCAAATGTCTTGGGAGCCTGTGTAGCGCGCTTTTAATCGCCCCTTTGGCACCGTTTTAAAATAAATAACGCAGCATCTACTGGGGCAATATAGAGTTAACATGATGTTAGACTTTATTAAAACATGCGCGGCTGGAGTTCCTCTGGTTTTACTGATTCAATGGAGGCTTGTTTACGTTCTACGCAGGTGGTCTAATTTTTTCACGGATTAGCCTCTTTTTGAGTCGACACATTTTTAATTTATAACAAGTATATGGCGCAAACAAGTATATACTACTGTTAGGGATTAACAAATGGCTGGGGAGAAAAGGGGGTTTTGCATTTGAATTCTTAAGATCACTCATGATATAATGTAGCCTTTTGTTTTGGGCTGCATGGGTCCCGCTACACGGGTGCTCAGCTTTTTTCATGCATTAGCCTCTTTTGGGTTGGTATGTGAACTCTTTTGAAAAATGTCCCAGTGGCCAAATTACAGCCACACCAAGTGAATGTTACACTTGGCTGTCCTCAAGGGACGTTAAAAATGAGGCACCCAACCAAAGGAGGCTAGGTCGCCTTACAGGTAGTCAGGTTCTGTTCAGCTGCATGGAATTTATGAATATTGCGTGCAACCTAGCCAAATTGGGTAGCTTCCCAAAACTGCGCAGTTCAAAAACATTAGAAAAACTCTCATTTTCAATGTTTTAAGCATGTTCCCGTGATCGGTGCAAGCTCTCACCACCTCCATTGCGTTCCTGGACCCCAATTTACCCAAAACCACTCTCACATTCCCTGCAGCTGCTAGGTTGAGCTTCGCCGTCGCCTACGGCGACTATTGGCATAATACTTGCAGAAAAAAATCTGCTGAAAAGTCATTAAAAACATAAAAAGGCAGCACAAAAAACCCTTCGGGCCCGCATTGCTTCAGGAATTTTTGAAATATTTGTTATTTATCGATTTATTGTCAAAAACCCAAAATCTTGATGTTTCGAAAATTTGAACATGCATAAGTCTATGGTTTTTCAATGAAATTAGCTGATTTTTGGAATGTACGTCCGGGATAGTAATATCTTAAAGCTGGTGAGAGAAATATTTGAAATTTTTAGTATTACTCGATTTATGGTCAAAAACCAAAAATCTTGATGTTTCAAAAATTTGAACATGTATAATTCATGGTTTTTCATTTTGATCGGTTGAATTTTGCCATAAATTTTCATCTAGGGGGTGTCTTGAGGTGAGGCCGCGCATCTTGGCAACAGCCGAGAACACCTTGTTAATCATATTAATAAATTTAGTTAGGATTTGTATAAAGCACAGATTTGTAAATTTAGGTTTGTTGATTTGGAGCATGACGGAAAGAGTTTGGAGGTTTTGTGTAAGAAACTGACCAATGCAACAATGTAAAAACAGAAACCAAAACTCGCGATTTTTTCCATGTACCCAACACTTGGTGAGACCGGTGAGAGTAGGCAAATGGTTTGGGCGTTTGTTTTGTGTATGACGGCAAGGGTGATGAGGAGCATAAACTGCTGGGGGCAAACGAATGGGAGGCAAACGGATGGAGGAATGGCAAACAGATAGGGGATCATTTATTTGGTTTTTTTTTAGTTTTTTGGCTTTGCAGGCATCGTTCAAGAATAGGGGAATGAGTTCAAAAAAATTTTGGGGGGTTGGGGGGCAAATGGTTGGGGGACGACAAACAGTTGGGGGTCAAATAGTTTCGGCGGAATGCTGGGAGGGCAAACGATTGGGGGGGGTGTTTGGCAAACGGCTGGGGAGACAGTGAGGGAGCGGCTGGGGAGGCAAACGGAAAACTATTTTTAACAATTGTACTACATTTCAGTTAGGCTTTTATGATATTATGGTTTGACAGGCATAATTAGTAAGCTGGTTTTTATTTTATTCAGAAAAGGATTCGTAGAGAGGGAGGCAAAAGGTTGGGGAATGGCGAATTGCTTGGGGGCAACGGCCGGGGGATCATGACTGGGGGGCCAATCGGTACTAAAATTTAGTTAAATTTTTGCTTGATTGCATCATTTGAAATGGGGGGTAGCTCTGAAAAGGAAGGCAAAAGGCAAATAATAGGCTGAGGGGCAAATGGTTTCAAAGATTAGAGAGGGGGAAAGATTATTCTACAAAAAAATGGATAATGGGAGGCAAATGGCATCATTTAATGATAAGGGTTCATGATTTGGGATAATTTATGATGATGAGGGTTAATAAGATTTATTTGGGCTGCATGGATCCCGCTACACGGGTGCTCAGCTTTTTTCATGCATTAGCCTCTTCTTTTGGTCTATTGACTCTTTTGAGGATCCCCCCACCCAGTGGTCAAATTACAGCCACACCAAGTGAATGCAACAGCAAACACCTGGCTGTCCTCGAGGGACTTCAAAGATTAGGCACCCAACCCGAGTAGGGTAAGGTTGCCAAAGTGGTTCAAGGCTTAATTGTTTGGGAATATTTATCTTTAATGACTGAAACTTGTCTAAATTGGGTAGAGTCCCAAAACTGCGCAGTTGAAAAACATTGATAAAAGTCACATTTTTGATGTTTTAAGCATCTTACCGTGATCGGTGCAAGCTCTCACCACCTCCATCGTTTTCCTGGCCCCCAATTTACCCAAAACCATCTTCACTTCCCCTGCAGAGGCTGTAGTTAAGGTGCTCCCCGTGATGACCCACAGGACAGGCTCCTGCTTTATATATAGAGACTAGGTTGGCAGGGCCTCCGGCGCACATCAGAATAATTTTCAGTAGTTATTAGTGATTTTAGTTAGTTTAGCTTCACCACTACATGGGTCTATTTTTGGTTTAATGATATGTTTTAATCTCAGACTCTTATGTCTCCTTTTTTTGGAAATCTAAGTGGGACTTGATTTTCTAATTTGAAGTTTGATTCCGTTGCTATCAGGGTGTATTTGGTCATTTTCTTTCGGTTACTAATCTACCAACGGTTTTTATTTGGTTTTACTTTTGATATTCTAGATGATTTAGATACGTAGCCATTTTAGACATTCTTTGTGTCAAATTATAGTTTTATCAAAATTTTATTCTATTTGTCATGTTGCATCTCATCATCATCGCTTTAATTTCAAATTATATGACATTTTGATATTTTTTAACAACCAAATTGATATTTTATGGCCAGCCAATCATCAGTTTTCCTGTTCAATTATTTGTTGAAAGTGTATTATTTTTAGATTGTGTTAATTCCAGGTTTGTCTTTTTAAATGTCACTACATTCTTAGGTACTCAACTTGGCTGCGACTTTTGTTAGTTTTTGAGCAAATTGTGTTTCTTTTCTTGGGTTGTTTTTTAAAGACATTCCAATTTGAATTGAAAATTTAATCTCTACAGAGCAACCGGTTTGAATTGAACAGCTTTTTAAATTCAATAATAACTGAATATTAATTTAATGTATTTACTCATTTCCAGTTATATCTAAGCGTGAAATTATTAATTAATTATATATAAAATGATTAAATCTATAAACTCCAAAGCAATGCTTAATTTCGTTTTAATTATTTAGATTTTAGTGTCATTCTTCAGTAATGGTCAGGGTTGCATTCACGATTTAGATTTTATGCGCAGTCACTTCTTCAATCAAAAATTCTCAAATAATTCTGAAAGCAGCACTGAAAATATCAATAAAAATTCCAATCATGGCCAATAAAATTGGCCTTCCCACATTCAGCAGAATTGAAAATGAAGCTTTTCATTCCAGCTCAATACAGAATGACTGGATGAGATAGCTGATGAGATAGCTCACTGCCTTGTTTAAGAATCCCTGAAAATTTAGTACGTTGGGTAACTGACCAAACTGCGCAGATTTGCGATGCCCGAAAAATGACCTAAAATTAACCAAAATTGCCATTTTCGATATTAAAAACAAATTTTTGCAATTTCATGCACCCCTGGATCAAGTTAGGCAGCCCCGATTTACCCTTTAAGCATCTTTAGAACTGCAAAAATGCGAATTTGCGAATGCACCGCGTGCCTTCATAACGGACAAGGCCTAGCATTCATATACTGGACTAGGTTGGGAGAGGCCTGCGGCGCACATCTTAAGTTCTGGTAATTCTTTAGAGTAGTTTTTAGTTTAATTACTTCTTGTATTTATTGCTTTTCATAAACTTGTTAGTTATAATTATTCAGAAAATCAATCAATTCAATTTTTATGCTCAGTTAATAAACAATTTCAAAGCCATTTAGCAAATAAAATAAATACCTACTGAATGCCAAAAAATTCAAAATAAATTTGGAATTTGGGCTGCATGGGTTTCACTATATGGGTGCTCAGCTTTTTTCATGCATTAGCCTCTTTTGTGGTCTACCGACTCTTTTTAGAACTCCCACCCAGTGGCCAAATTACAGCCACACCAAATGAATGCAACAGCAAACATCCAGCTGTCCTCGAGGGACTTCAAAAATTAGGCAGTCAAACCTTTAAAGGAAATGCTGCCTGGAAGACGCTGGTTTGGAGACCTGTATGGACACTTATTTTTAATGAGTGAAATATTGCCAGATTGGATACCTGCACAAAACTGCGCAGAGACAAAACATTGAAAAAACTCACATTTTTGATGTTTTAAGCACATTCCCGTGATTGGATCAAGCTGGTTACAACGCCATCGTGTTCCCCGGCCACGTTTTACCCAGAAAGCTCCTAATATCCACAATACAGCTTGAATTCGGACTGCGCGGCGTGCTCACGCTACGGACACGTCTCAGCTTTTATATTATGGACTAGTATGGTTTGGGCCTGCGGCGCACATTGGCAACTCCAGACATGTCCTTAATAAGTGCATCAATCAAGCACATCTCCAAGTGTGCATCCGTTTAGTTACATTTTTGCTGAAACATGGCAGACTTGAGTAGGCCGCTAGCATAGTCCAAACTGGTTGGTTTAGCTTGGCTTTGTTTTGGCTGTAACTCTGTCAATTCTCAATGGATTTCAAAAATTCCAACGCCATTTTGTGCAGAATTTTATTTCCTAGCAAATGCAAGGAACCATTTGACAAATCTCGCTTATTTAAAAAAATTATGTTCAAAAAACCCACCAAAATGACCATTTTGCCCAATCATTTGATGTTTTAAGCACATTGCAGTGATCAGATCAAGCTGGGTATAACACCATCGTGTTCCCTGGCCACGAGTTACCCAAAAAGCCCTTAACTTCCTAGATACAGCTTGAATTCGGACTGCGCGAAGTGTTCACGCTACGGACACGTCTCAGCTTTTATATTATGGACTAGGTTGAGCTTCGCCGTCGCCTACGGCGACTGTATGGAAACAGCTACAGAAATTATCAATGACCATAATTTCAAATTTTATGGGTAATAGAAAAATGGCATCCACCGCCCTACATGGGAGGATTGGGTGACCCTAAATAGGCCTGTAAAAGCATCTGGCATCCACCGCCCTAAATGGGAGCATTGGGTGAGCCTAAATAGGCCAGTAAAAGCATCTGGCATCATGGAGGTGTATTTGTTATTATTATTATAATGGAGGGATCGCTCTTTAACATGGGGACGGGGGCCAGAACAGTAATTAGAAAAAGTTATAACACTGGGGTCGAAAGTTGCTTTTTGTAAATGGCTGCTGTGGGTCATAGGAAGCACCTACAGAGACGTTCTTGGGCTTAAAAAATTCCGAACAAATTGAATCGTACAGCTGTGAAGTCTGTTTTGCTAATACATGGCTAGGTAAATAGCTATAGTTCCAAATGTGACCCGGGATTAAATTTTACGATTTCTTATGCTTTGATACCTACTCAATTGCCTAATATTTCATTGAAATGTAACTAACTAAGGGTCAGAAACCCGCTCCTTTACTTATAATGAAATCTACTCACTTGTGCCATGTTACAAAGATAAGTTGGGAATGGTCAATTTTGTAACTATTACAGTGGATTAATTGCTGTTCAGGATTAATACACAGCAGTATATAGAGCGATTCCTCAACTATTAGGTGGATGGACAGATCTTTCTCGATGCTGGCATCCACCGCCCTACATGGGAGGATTGGGTGAGCCTAAATAGGCCTGTAAAAGCATCCTGCATCCACCGCCCTACATGGGAGGATTGGGTGAGCCTAAATAGGCCTGTAAAAGTCATGACAGATCTGACGAATGTACCGCTCCTTCCAGGAAGTGTAAGTCCATCTTCCCACGCTGCCTTAGGCCGGTAGCAGTGGGAGCGGGAAATGAGTTAGATTCGAGTACGCGCTTGGCCAATTCAATTACGCATTTTCCGAGTCTAGGCTGATTAAAGACTCGCCTTCTATTTTTTTCTGGTATTTTTGCGATAAAAATGGACAAGTGAAGTACCAGCGACAAGATTGCTGTGACAAAAGAGCTGTCAAAGGATGTTGCCGTGAAAAAGCTTTCTGCTGCCTTTGTATTTAGGTTGGCACATGTCGGTTTTGGGACGGAAAACTGCTTGGAAGATACAAACTGCCAAGAAAATACGTGGTAGAATTTAAGTTGATGAAACAAATATGGCTCAGCATATAATATAATGCCACCCTAATGGAATGCTTTTATATAATTTTTGCGGCAATATTTGTGTTTTAAATGCAGTTTTTGAAAGGTTTTACTAATAGGTCTGTTAGCGTTATATACAATGTAAGAAAAATTAATTCACGTAATGTAGAATTAAAAAACCAATTTTTTTTGCAATAGATGCTAAAACAACGCCAGCCAGCTTCCGAAGAAAATTGGACACGTTTAGAAGGCTAAAAGCCTCAAAAAGCTTCCATATGTGAAGACAAGGTCAAAGAAAGAAGGTTCAAAATATCTTACGATTACCGCTAAACGGTAAACCCCAATGTGCTTCCGATAAAAATCGTCAATCCAGCAAAAAATACGAGATAAATATCTTTTTACGTTTTTTTACTGGTCCAAGTGATTATAGCAGAAGCAGAAAGCAAAAGCGGGATTGCTAGGAGCGGTGAATAGGAGGCGCTGCTTCTTGTCGCCAAACTCTTCGCAGGCCTCGCGCTGGAGTCGCTGGAGTCGCTGGTCTTCGCTGGAGTCGCTCGCGCTATTCGCTCGCGCTGGAGGCGAAGGCGAGGCTGGCGGCGGGAGAAGTTGGCGAGCCAGCGCTCCATCTGCTTCTCCTTCCTGCCACTGAGAAGGATAATGTTAAACGAATCACTCTTCGAACAGGGCTCCTCATACGTGTTGGAACTCTCATACTCCGTGTCATTCTCATCCTCTACGTCATGCTCATCCGCCGCAACTTCCAGATACCATGCCTCACAGCAGAAGCTGCGCCCAGCCTCCAGACAGGCCAGCAGCACCGGCTCCAGGTCGCCCTTTAGTACATGTCTCAAAAATATAGTGCCAACTTAATATTCTTCCTTTGTGCTTATTTTGTATTTTATATCCAAAGGGCAGAAATATACACCAAATTATGATAGATATAGCACATGCTTATTTTCCAGACTGTGAAAGCTGCATTTTGTTCATGTTTAGTTAATAAATTCAAAAGAAGATGGAGCTAGACTTTTCCAAATTGTGCCTTTTAACATGTCTTACAAATACAGTGCCAGCTTAATATTCTTCCTTAGTGCTAATTTTGTATTTTAACTCCAAATGACAAGAATTTTTTGGTGAGTCGATAGCATTCGGCAAGTTTTTGACATGGATTTTGTCAAAGTATATCCAGCTAATATTTGGGTATGATTCCCAGCGATTCCTCATCTACATGACAGGTGACGAGGGCCTCGCCTCTCCCAAGGCCTCGCATATCAGCCCCAGCCTTTGATGCCTATCAACAGTTGGCTTTGCCCACTCGTTCGCTGTATTTCATGCAAAAGACCCCGTAATCCAGCGCCAGGAAGCAAAGCAGCAGCAACAACGAACTAATTACGCAGAAGGGAAGAGAGCCGAAGCAAAACTAACTCTCTCCATTGCAGCAGCCCGGAGGTAATCATAGCGGACCAGAGAAGATCGCTCTGCACACAAGCAGAAAGAGAGCGCAGAAGAAACACCAGCCACAGAACGGCCCCCATAGAGCATTATCACAAGGCGAGAGAGAATGGAGAGCAGGCGGGAGGGGGGAAGGCGAAGTGTCTCTTTCCCAGAGAAGCAATCAGGGATTGGGAAACAAATTCAGGGCGATTCCGCGATGGGCGGAGCTGGGGATGAACTGGCAATTGAAGGGTCATTTTTGAGGCGAAGCTGCAGCGCCAGTTCCCCCAAAGCCTCCTCGTCTGCTGTGCTCAAGGCTACCTATCAAAATGGCTGTTGGCAGTGCGTTCCTAAGTAATTTAGAGCTCCTGAACTATTTTAGTGAAACTATTTTAATTTTTTAAAACTAAAAATTCAAAACTACAAAATTCAATTCAAAAAACTGCAAATGCCCTAAATTCTCTAGGAAAATGTCATCAAGGGTGACCTTGTCCCCAGCAGCCGTTCTGGCGAGTTTGGCGATGCTCTGGCGAAGTTTGGAGGGGAGCTGGGCAAAGTTGGTCTCCTGATCCAAACTGGCCAGCACTCCACGAGAGCCGCCGCCTTGCCCGCCTCCATGAAGGAGCCCAGTTTGAGCTGGATATTTCGTTGGCCTGCCAAAATCCTGCCTAAACACCTGGCCCCCCAAAAAGGTTGTCTGCCAACCAGAGGACAGACGCCGCTCAATGCGAACAGCTCTGGCGTCCAACAGCACCTCGCGAAGCTCCTTCCCTGCTTTGCAAGGATGGTGTTGGGAGGTTGAGGCGAGTACAAATGGAGAGGCTACTTTGAGGGGGGACTGAAATTGTAGGAGGCGGTGTTTTGGTTCCGGGGTGGTTGATGGAGTTGGAGTGGTAGGAACAGGCAGGGATGCAGAAGAATCGTCGCCCGCAGGCTGCTGACGTCCGCTGCTATCGAAGCAGTTCAGCTGGGACCCGCCGTAGACGCAGGTGAGGCCTAATTTTTTTCCATAATCACGAAATTTCGCAATGAGCCTAAATACAATCATGAAAACGGCCAACCTTCGGCAGTGGCGAAAACCTGGATGACGCTGTCGTCCGGATCCAGCTTTGGGCTCTCTTGATCCGGCTCAGCTAGTGTCGGTTCTTTCTGCCAGGTGGCAAATAGCTGCTCTGTAGGATTCGATTAGCCTAAAGACTGGGCGAAGGAGGAATGGGCTGGAAAGGGCAACTGGGATTGAGGGGTGAGTCGGCGATGCGAAGACGAAGGCCGGCCTGACGACGGAGGGCGGTCAGGAGACGGCGGCCTTCGGCGGCGAAGAGGAAGACGGCGGGGATGCCCACGCTGGTGGCCCCGTTGTCCCCGGACATCGCGAAGGGCGGGGACAGGGCCGCTGAGCTGGTCGCCTCGTGGTCTCAAATAAAGGCCTTGCCTGGGAAGGGGTGGAGGAGGTTGAGGAGAAGGAGGAGGAGGTGGAGGGGGAAAATTAGGTGGAATACGAGAAGTAAGAAGGGGTGGAGGAGGCAGATGTGGAGAAGGAGGTGGAGGAGGAGGAGGGGAAAAAGAAGTGGAGGAGGGGAAGAAGTAGGAAGTGGTGGAGTAAGTGGAAGAGGAGAAGTAAGAAGAGGTGGAGGAGGCAGAGAAGGAGAAGGAGAAGGCGGATTAGGAAAAGAAGGTGGAGGAGAAGAAGTAGGACGTGGTGGAGGAGGTGGAGGAAAAGAAGCAGGAAGAGAAGGAGGAGGAGAAGAAGATGAGGACGGAGGAGGGGGTGGAGGAGGAGGAGGGTAAGGAGGAGGAAGAGGTGGATGAGGAAAATGAGGTGGAGGAGATGAATTGGAAGAAGAATGAGGAGAAGAAGTAGGAAGAGGTGGAGGAGACCGATGACGATGACGGCGACGGCCCCGGCGGCCTCGGCCATGGCGGCCTTGGTGATGAACATGCAGCCGGAGCGGTGGACGATGGCGATCCTGCCCGCCACCTCCGCCGGGTTCCACAGCGGGCGACAGGCCTGGAAAGGCTTGGCCAGCACCGCCTTCCCGTCCACCTTCAACGCCTTTCCTTCCCTCAGGCCAATACTGGCTCAAAAATGGTGCAATCCTATTTTACTGGCCAAGTGGTTACATAGAATATGTACTATCATCTGAGAAGCCAAGCGCGTAAGAGCGGAAGACGGAACCGGGTCCTCAGCACCAGTTATTGGCCCTGAAGTTGCTGTACATGGGCGATGAAGCCGGGAGGAGGGCTGTTGTAGCCGTCGGCGTTGAGGGCGAAGGGAAGCAGCTGGCCTGGGTGCAGAAGGGCTGTGACGAGGAGGGCGACGCTGGCGGGGGCAGTCTGAAGCAGAGGCAGGTGGTCGGCCTCCCACCGCTGGACTGCCTGCTCCTCCAACAGGTCGTCGGCCTCGCCACCGGTGTGGAGCTGCAGTAATAACGTATTATGAAGATAAACAAGAGAAAAAGGAATGAAAAATAAACGTCGACGAGGACCTTGGCCATGGAGTAGCCGTCCTGCACGTAATCGCCGAGGGTGGCGCTGGCGTCGACGGCGCTGCGACCGAAGTCCAGCAACTTCAGCACTCCGCCGACCAGGATGAACTGCCCCATATGTAGATCCTTGTGCGCCACTTGGTTGTGGTGCAGATGGCGAAGCGCTGAGGTGGCGCTGCAGGCGATGTAGGTGAGGTAGGCGCTGTTGGTGAGGGGGGCGAGGCGTTCCAGGGCGCTGCCCACCTCCTTCGACAGCAGCAGGCCGTCGCCGCTCTGCAGCTGTAGGCGGCGATGCGGGCGTAGGATGTTGCAGTGGCCTCCGGCGAAGGCGCGCAGCCACGTCTCCCACTCGCTTCGCCCCGGCTCTTGCTCTTGCCCGGCCCGCACCAGCTTCCCTGCCTGCTCTCCCTCCTCCCCCTCTACGCTCGTGAGCAGCACCAGCCCGCCGGCCCCTTCCCGTCCCAGCGGCCGCACAAACTGCACACCGTCTGCCACTGTCAGCCTTGAACGCGCGTATGCCAGAGGTTCCGCTGCCATTTTTAACTGCTTTCATACTAATAGTAGAATCTGCTTGTGGGGCATCTACATTTTGTTTTTGCGCGCAGTTCCAAGACTCTTTTCATGCGCACTAAAACAAAATGCAGGTGACACAGCAGATTCTATTATTACTGAAATTGTGAATCTCCGCTTCAGTGTTTTTTTTTTCTTAGCCGGTTTCTTTATAATGCTTGTAATAAAGTTAGCTTGGGCATCAAGGTAATGAAATTTATTTTATTCATCTTACCGGGGGGGTAGGAAGTCTTCATCCGATTTTGATATTCCAACAATTAGCTCAGGACAGTTTGATCAGAAAATGATGAAAACTGGTACAGAGGTACACCAAATAGTGGATGTAGTGCCCATAAAATATTGTGCAAAAATATTCATTATTGAGCTCACAGCACTGATTTGAAAAATTGGTACAACCTGTATGTTCAAGCATAGGGTGTAAGTTTTCTGTAATGGAGTGATTTTACAATTTTGATTGTCACGGATTCAAAAATTTTTTTAATTGCCTGCCGTTTTAGGACAATGTTAAGGATAACTAGGACTAACTTGAGACAAAGTTTGATCAAAATATGTGCACCCAATCCTGAGTAAACTTCCATTATGTATCGGATGAAGACTTCCTACCCCCCCCGGTATCATGAAACTAGCTTGGGCTCTAAGGTGATGAAATTAATTTTTAAATTCTTATCATGAAATTATACTTACAAAATTGTGAATGTCTAAAGATCATAGAGAGCCCAGAAAATTTAACCCACATTGGAACGATTGTTGAGATAGAGCTAAAAAACTAAACATTTATTAATATTGATAAGACATATGTGGTGATATGCAGCAGGAACGTAGCGAGATACACTTTCATCGTTGTCACCAAAGGGGGGGTTAGGAGGACAGCGGAACTGGTAGGGGAAGAGCGAGCCACATTATAGAGCAACTGATCCCGGCCTCCCTTCCGCCCACCTCACCGACTAAGGGTCGGATGAAACCGGTTTGGGAAACGGCACAGCGCACCCGCGGGCGGCCGTGAAGGACAGGATCGATCACACCATCAACTAGCGCAGGCAGAGGAGTGGGGCCTCAGATCTAAGCTACAAGCATCGCAATACTAAGGGGAGCTGGAAGAGAATCATCTTTGTTCGCCATCCTAGTGAAGCGAACTCCGAGTTCCTCGGTGTGAGCGGAGTGAAGTGGCGGTCGCGCTTTCGTAGTCCAGAGGGAAGATGACACTGGACTTGTATTCGGAGCCATAGGAAAGGAAGTGGCTTCATGTAGTCGTTGAGGATGAAGGAGGCAATATCATGGTGAAGACGGTGGTGGAGTCGGGAGGTTAACATTGTAGGTGGAGGGAGAGTCGAGCTCCATCTGGTCGGCTCAATACCAGTCGCTCCCGATGTGTTGAGTAGCGGTTCTGGCCATCAAAGCAACGCTCCAAGATCTTGTGAACATGGATTGCGACATTAATGCCGTGGGGCTGCAGGACGTAAGTCCAGAGCTGGTATCTGAAGCGGTTCAGACGAATGTCACGGCAATTGTCGATCTTGATGATGAAGTTTCGTTGTCTGGTCTCCTTCTCTGGGGCTTTCCGCTCGTTAGACGAGGTCGAGCTGCCTCCTCGATTCGGAACTCCTGTCTGGACGATGGTATTCCGTGAACTTGCGGGGAAGCCGATGCTCCCGTCATGTGCTGGTTGATGAGCCACAGTCCCCTGGGAGCCGGAAGATTCGGTCGCTCCTTCTCGCTTCCGTCTCTCTCCCACCCATACTGGTCCCATTTTTGCATCTTCTTCCAACCAGTCCAGTACTCGCTGGTAGACAGCTTTCCGTGCGGGATTGACTCCGTCGAGTTCGAGCATCCACGTCGGATGTGGAAGACTCAAAATCCTTCTCGCCAGTTGGTCCAACCACGGAGAGCTAGCGTAGTGGTCCTTGAGCCGGATAATAGGCTGGGAACCGGAGAGGTCGCCAACCGCCACCCAGAACTCGTAGGGAGAGAAGGAGGTGTCCATGTGGCGACAAGAAGAAAGTTGGACTTCCGTCAAGTGGTTGCGGCAAGGTTCGAGGAAGTTGACCACCATGTGTCTGGGAACGTCCTTGAAGTCACAGAAGTCGAGGACGAGTACCTTGTTATCCAAGCACATCCTCTTGAATATCAGTAACATCGTCATCAATCCCTTGCCACTCAAGCTTTGCAGCACGAGTTTGTCGGTGGAGATGTGTTGAAAGTAGTTCATGAGGTATGGCATTTCCTCCTTCGACATCGAGTCTGTGATCTTGAGTATAGGGCCGACCGCCCTCCTCGTCAAGCTATTCCTCATCTGTTTCTTGATTTGCCTCATTCCGTTTGGTTGAGGATCAAGACAAAGCGACTTGAACGGTGGTTCGTCATCTTCAGCGTCTCCCAGAATGGCGTCATCCGTGGATTTCTCCAGTCTGATCTCCAGTCCGTTCTGTGACGACACCATCAGTGAGCTGAAGTGGACCTTGGGTAAGGCCTCCCAAGGTGCCTGGTCCACCAATTGGTGCCATCTGCCGCACACGAGTCTAGTACCGGCGAGGCTATGTCCATCGAGGCATTGTAGTATCAGTTCCAAAATTTCATTTGGCAGGTCATCGAGTGAGGGCGACGTTGTGACCGATTCGGACGCTGCTGTCTGGTCCTGTCCCTCCTCCTCCATTGGGGTCTCGGCCAAGGAGAGAAGAGCTGTCACGGCGTCGACTTCCTCAGTTATTTCTGCCGCAACCAGCAGCTGTCTCCTGTTGAAGCAAAGTTTCCGGTAATGGCGCTGAAGTGCTGGTTGGCGGCGATCAACTGGAGGAAGTCTTCCCAGCTGGTTCTCGATCAGAACGATGGCCAATCCCACATGTGCCATGTTGGTGTAGTCTTTGTGACGGGGAAGTGGAACATCCCTCTGACATGGGTCGTCGTCGCCGTTTCTTCCCGCGAGGTGTTCCCTGGTGTCGGTGAGCAATCGGTGGCCCTTCGTTGCTCTTGGGTCCGCCTGGACGGTCTCCAGGAGAACGCTGGTTTCACAGTAGAGGATGTCGCACAATTCCATGAACTGTGTGAGTTCCTTGCTCTTGCCATTGTGCGTGAGGAGATTGTCCACTATGGCCGGACAAAAGACTCCCTGGGCGACTAGCTGATCCACGATAAAACACCAGGAGACGTTGCTGGCGTGGACGCAAGTCAGGCAGTGATAGGTCGTCAGTTCGTTCTCCAAAAGCCGTTGACAGACTATCATAAGAAATCCGGCGTCTGATGGTCCTAGGATGGGTCCAAGCTCCTCCTGAACACAGGCCAGGCAGTAGTGTTGTGGACAATAACTGCAGCGGACTCGGTTGGCCGGTCCGACTATCTCTAGGCATTGGTGGCAAATGGAGGTGGTGGGTGCTAGCATTGAGGCCATGATAGGTGTGTCGCCAAGGTTTGATGCGGCAGTGGTAGTGATGCACGAGTTCGTGTCTAGTTTTCCAGCTACAATCAGCTCTAGTTTAGTTCTTCTGGACAACTTGGAGGCCGCGCTGCGCGAGTGATGCTCTGGAGAGGTGATGATGGGAGTAGGTCTGCGACAAGACCTTGCTGAGCTCATCCAGGTCTTACTCTCTTCTCGATTCATTCGCGTCGTTCCTCATTTGTATGGCTGATGTTATGATGAAGGAGGTCTTGTGGCCTCTGCGGTTGAGGTCCTCTCCTTTGTCTTGCCGTCATCAGCGATGTTGGTCAAAATGTGGCAAGTCCTCCGTGTGGCGGTCCACCAGGTGGCTGTGAAAGTCTTCTAGCCTGAGGTCGTCTGGCCCTGAGTGTACGGACTGGAGGTTCAGCGTCCGGGAAGTGGTAGAGGGGAGCTTGTATCCGGTGTGGGTACCCCCCTACCTCCTCCCGCCGGGTGTGTCTTTGTGGCGAGCCAAAAGCCATAGAGTCCCCTCTATATGGTGCACTGAGCTAGGCCATGAGATGGTGGTGGCCGTCAAGCCGTACAGTCTCTTGGCAGTAGAGCCGCCCCGAGGTTTCGAGACCGGGTTGGGTAGAGGTTTGGCGACCGTCAGGCTATATGGAGTCTGAAGGTTTTGAGGCAGTGGTCTCCTGGGACATCTTCTGTATGCAGTCATCCGTGAGGCCATCCATAGTGTGTCTGGGGCCGCGGGAGTCAATGACAACCCGAAGCATGGGTCCGAAGCTATGGATGCCCGTCGTCTCAGGTCCATCAGATGTTGAGCTTAAGACTGTGTGAACCACGAGCCCTTGCTCTGGAACTCACGACTATGTGCGTAGCCCTGCGAGGTCACATGGCGACCGTCTTAAGACTTCCGGGGTTCGTAACATTCGGCTAGCAGCATCGTGATTGGCCGTGGGTGGTGGATGTCCAGGCAGCCAAGGACGGTGTTGGAGGTTGTTTGTGAGGCTAGGCTCATAGTGATGATCCCATCAACTGGAGACTGCGTGCGGCGCCGGTTGCTGAGTCATCTCTTAGAGCCTGGTAGTGTTGATGGTTGACGGTGAGGACTGCGGGGGTGAGGACGAAATTTATTCAACTCCTTCGACTGTACGAGCCTCATAGCTACAGGTGGGCTCAGGGGAGACGTTGCCCCAACTAATGTCCTCCAGATAGTTCGGCCTGCCCTGCTGCTTGGTGAACATGGCGCAGTAGCAGTTGCCCAGCAGTCCGCGGCCGAAATAGTGGGGGTTGATTCACTATAGCGGTCCTGGACTGCTGGCCTGTTGGTGCTTGGGTGACGCCGTTGCAATTGGGGTCAAGGAAGACATGAACGTTGATGGCTGGACACGTCTCAAAGTTCTCTCTCCCATCCTGTGGAGATGCCGACACGAGGGTTGTCTGAAGTTCAGCTTAGTTCCTAGTCGTCTAAACGTCTGTCGTGTCGTGGGTGACCCTGTTGATCGATCGAAGCTGTACTCACATTACCTCCTCGCTGTACGAGGAGACGTCCGCACTCCATCGCCTCCCGTCGGTCTCTAGTAGTAAACTGGAGGTATGAGATGCCAGAGTGTCTGGTGGGAGGCTCCGGTCGCTTCCATCCTCATATAGAAGGCCTGTCCAGTTAACGGTCGTAGACAGAAGTCTAGGATACTTCCAGTGGTGGTGGAAGGTCCTTTCATTCTTCGTATCCTTCATCCCTATCTTCCTTCTGGTCATGTGTGCCGGGAGGAGTGGAGGGCCAATAGTTCGTTGGAGTGGTAGAGAGCACCGCTCCTCTGGCACACAGCTTGTGTGTTGTGGCCGATGCTAGCGAGCTTATCCGTATCCCTGAGCCGGGGTAGTGAGGCTGTGCGACGGCCGCAAGGCTGCACAGAATCCAGGTAGTGGAGTTGTGCAGCGGTTAGGCTCCAGCATCTTGTAGCAGTTGCCAGGTTGCACAGAGACCGCATGGTAGTGCAGAGGACCAGGTGGCAGGGTGGTGCCTCTAAATTGAGGCTATACCAAGACCACGAGGTCGCAGACTGGTGGAGCCTAAGAGGCGTTGCTGGCCAGGCAGCAGGGGTGTATTGAGGCGGAGCATCCGGGTGCGGCAATGCCAGGCGGCGAGGTCACACAGGAGTCTATTTACGAGGATGCACAGCAGCAATGCAGTGATGCTATATGGAAGCTTCAAGGTGTTGCGGGGGCTGAAAGCAGCAGGTCAAAGGCCTCTAGGGGCCACAGAAGTGAGCAACAGTTTGCAGGGCCAACAGCATTAGGCCGAGGACTTTTGAAGGTTGCAGAAACAGTCAGACGCTGTTGGAGCTAGTCAGGTGAACAGGCGCCACCAGGGCTAGCAGCGGTAGGCTGAAGGCTTCTGAGAACGGCCGGGGCGGCCAGACACTGTTGAGGCCCACTGCCTCCGGCAAGTGTCTGGAGATCAGTTGTAGTAGTAACTGTAGTAGCTCCTGAGGGGTCTGCGTTGGCCAGTAGAAGGCTCTGTAGGTCGGCAGCGATGCTTGAGGCTCCTGCAAAGTCTGTGGCGAAGGTTGAAGAGGTCTTCATGGCGAATGGAAGTGGCCAGGGGATCATGGCCATTTCTAACAGGAGACATGGTCTTTGACATCTGATAGCAGTGTCGGGGAGCTTGGGGCAGCCTCCGGCATCCTGCTGGGGGTCTGAGCGGCTGGACATGGGACAGAAGTCTTGTCGGCGAATGTCAACAGCCCGGAGACCTTGATAGTCTTCTGTTGTAATTGGTAGCCTTGACCATCTCCAACTGCGGGATGGATCCCCTTGACAGCGATGAGGTCTTGACTGTATTCAGCTTGCGTTGAAGGGCCCGGACTATTGGCAGCATCGTCAGTAAGCCTAGGGAACTTCCGGCTGTAGTAGTAAGCTTGCTGCCTCCAGTATCAGGCTGAATGTCCAGGTTTCAACAGTGACCAACCGGAGACCAGTGGCCGTGAATAGAAGGCCTTGGTCACCGGCTGTGGCGGGCAGGTTCCAGGCAGCTGGCACTGGCTGAGCAGAAGCGTGTCCTCTCGTCAAGGCTGATGATCTCAGTGGTCTCCGATGTCTCGTTGGATGGCTTGAGAAGTTGGCCAGGGCAACCAGACGACCTGTCCGCTTCCAGTAGCATGCGGGAGGTTCAAGAGTCCGGCGGTTACTGGCGGGAAGTTCTGGCAGTCTCCTTTGGACAGCGGACGTGCTTGCCTAGCAGGTGCTTGTCTAGCGGGTGGAGATGCCATTGGATAGCACTGGTGTCCCTCTGGCTCTACATCGAAGATGTCTACTGTTGTCGTCAAGTAGTGGTCATCTCGTGTTGTTGTCATCTGTCGCATTGTCCAGAAAGCGTTGAGCGAGGCTGAGCTGATAGAAGGAGCTCAGTCTGGACCAAATGTGACAGGTGTGGTGCGAGGAATGTAGGGGTGGAGAGTGTAGCAGGGGCTCTGGCTGTGTTTCCTGCCAACGAAGGCGCTGGCCATCTGTCTGCATGTCTACAGGCAGTAGCCCAGTCTGGCTTCCTGTTTCCCCGTGTCAGGTGCTCTTCCTTTTCCCGTGGTGGTCATGTTCGTGTTGGGTGTGTCGTCGGGTACTCTTCCCTCCCGGCGGCCGAGGAGAGTGAGTGTGGGGCGTGTGGTGCTAGGGATGCCTAGCTTGGCGTGACGATGGGTGGCCAGGTCATGTTACAATTCCCTGGCGGCCTTGGCTAAGATGGCGTAGTGAGGAAATCTGAGCTTTGTTCCAGGATGGATTGAAGGATGGCAGCATGCACTAATGCTGCCGCCTTGTCACTTCAATTGACGATGAATTGGGCGGCGATGAGATGGAGGAGGGAGGCTCCAAGTTGCCGCCGGGGTAGAGCATGCGGCTCAGCAGCGGCTTGCCCCAGGCTCTACCGTCATCGAAATCGATGAAGTGAAGAGTAAGGTGGATGTGTGCCATCCACGATGCCATCTGGTAGTGCGTAGTTCGTGGTCGTCCAGACGGAAGCGGTCAGCGAGGCCATCCAGGTTCCCGCGGGTCTGGTCCAATGCGGGCACCATGCTAAGAGAATGCATGAGGCAGCCCGAAAGTTGGCTAGAGCCTGGGTGGGAACATGGCATCCTTGAAGGAGCTGAGCTTCCGTATGCTGGGTTTGGTCTTGAACTGGCGGCCGTGGGAGACGATGGCAAAGCTGGACTCGGACTGCTTCACATTGCTGCACATGTCCGACAGGAAGCAGAAACTGCAGTGTTGCAGAGCGGAGTCCCGGTAGCTATCACTCCGTGGTTCTGGGCAGGTGTTAAAGGGCAGTGGATGTGTAAGCTGCTGTGCTCGCCGTAGGATGCATTGGCAGCCTTGCTATTGATGGTGAGCAAGAGACTACCATGTCTCACAGCTGTCTATATCCAGACCTCCTATTTGCCATCGCTGAGTAGTAGTTGCAGACGACGCAGTCTGCTGACCTCTTGGAGAGCTGAGTGAGCTCTCCTAGTCTTCAATGCTTGGTCTGGACCAGTGGCTTTTGATCAATTGCATGACTGAAGACTGGACTGAAGATCAAGACTCCAGCCATTCCTCTAGTCCTTCAGGTCCACTCAGACTCAGAACCTCAATGAACTAGCGAGTAGCTTCCGTAGATCGTGAGGGTCGAAGACGGAGCTCGCATTACTACTCCCAAATGTTCTCTGGGGTTGCTAGATTCCGTCTGGATTCACTTCTCCTGACTTGTGTCTCGGGCTGTTAGGATGCGTCGCTTTCTTGAGCAAGTCTTTCAATCCCTTCTTCCCCATGGTGCGTCATTGAGTTGCTCCTGTTGAGCTGTCTTTCTCCTTCTGCTCTGTGGTTGCTCTCTGATGACTGACTCTCACAGGGAAAGGAGGCGGACAGGGAAGGCAGTAAAGCACGCATCGCTGCAGCGGCAACAAGGAAGGTGGGGGAAGGGCGGTGATGAGGGCTCAGAGAGGCTGTTGAAGAAGCCCGGCGTGGGCTTCTTCATCACTGCTGGCGACGAACGGCGCTTCTTGCTCGCATCCACCGTCCGTTGCTCTCCTCCCTCCTTGTGTTGGCTCTCCACGTGACTCGCGGTGGAGGCGAGCGTGAGCGTGAGCAGGAGCGCATTGATGATGAAGATGCTCCCAGAGCATCCTGTCGCCGCAGCCGCTCAGAACTCCCTCCATTCGCCATGGCCTGGTCGACCTTGGGCAGCCCGTCGACGGTGGCGGACATGGCCTGGATGAACTTGGAGGTCTCTTGCAGACCGGATCGCATCTGGCGCATCCGGCGGAGCCCGTCGAAGGCGGCATAGAGGCTCTCAGCCTTCTTCCAGCTGATGATGAAGCCATCTCCCTTGATCTTGTTCAGCTGCTGTTGGAGGGCCCGCTTCTCACACTCGAGCTGGTCCCGTGCCGTCTGAGCTTGGCTCTGCTCCTGGATAGCCTGCTCCTTCTTGGATTCGGCGGCAGCGCGCTGTTTCCATGCTTCTTTGCGGTCCTTCTCCAGCGCCGTCACCTTTGCCTCCAACCCCAAGCACTGTCTTTCAAAGGAAAGTGCTTTCTGCGCTTGGAGTGATTCGAGGTGGGATCCGATGATGGCGCCTTTCTGTTGCTGAACTTGTCGCTCCAGCTTCCATATGTGGTCGTCCCTCCAGTGGAGTCGCTGGAGGAGATCAGCGCAGTTTCGCTCCAGATTGTCGATCAACCTGGAGCCGGTGTTCAGGTAGGCTTGCGAGCTCCGGTATCCCGGGTCTGCCTCTCTGCTCCTCCTCTCGAGACTCCCTGGGGCTGGAGCTTCTGGGAAAGGGAGCGGGGTGAGGGTGACCATGGGCGCTGCTGGAGCGGGAGGTGATGACGCTAGGGCCGTTCTTCTCCCCCTCCCCCTGGCAGCGATTGGAGTGGAAGACGGTGATGTCAGGGTCGTTCCTTCCCTCCTCTTCTCTAGGCTCGCTGACGTCGGAGTTTCCTGAAGAGGAAGTGGGGCGAAGGTGACCCTGGCAGCAGTCGGAGCTGAAGGTGGTGATGCCGGGGTCGTTCCTCTTCTCCTCTCCTCTAGGCTCGCGGACGGCGGAGCTTCCTGAAGAGGGAGTGGAGCAAACGTGACCCTGGCCGTGGTTGGAGTTGAAGGCGTTGATGCCGGGGTCGTTCCTCTTCTCCTCTCCTCTAGGCTCGCTGACGGCGAAGTTTCCTGAAGAGGGAGTGGAGCGAGTGTGACCCTGGCAGTGGTTGGAGTTGGAGACGAGGCCGGGGAAGAGGTCTCCGTCTGCGCAGGAGACAAAAGGATTGGCGATGGATTGGCCAAAGCCGTGCTGCTGTAGAAGCTAGCTTCCATTTCCATTGAAGACGTGGCTCCTGGGGCTCCCTCGGGCAGCAGGTAGGCTGGTGATAGAGGGATGAGTGTGGAAAGGACCTGAAGCTCTGTCTCCGCCTTGGTCGGTGGAGAGGAGTCGGCTTCTCGTCTCGGCGACCGTCGGCAGCTGCTGGAAGATTGCCTGTCGCATTTATGAGGCTTCTGGCTCCTGTCCTTGGGCTCCTCGCTTCCATGGAGGAAGGCTATAATGTCCTTCTCCCCGGGGAAGTCCTTGGCATGCTCCTGGCTGTCCGAGTTTGGCGGCTTGTCCGAGAAGCATGTTCGCTTCCTTACCGGCTCCGACTCGGAGCTGGCTTCTTCTTCTGGCTCTTCATCGCCCATCTCCTCTCCTTCCTCTCCCTCCTCCTCTTGGTGCGGCGTGGTGTCTATTTCGTCTCCCTGGGAAGAGTGTGGGTTGAGGGAAGGAGGTGGAGTGGCGTGGGAGCTAGCGACTGTCGGATGTAGGACGTGGTCGGCGGACATATTTCTCTGAGAGAAGTGTGTCAGGGGCCGATGAAGAGGGCTGGAGGCCGTTGACGATGGGCTGCTAGGGCTTGAGAGTCTATGGCGACAGCAGCAGAAAGCCACTGGGAGCCTGGAGCTGAGGCTACAAACTCGTTTCTTTAAGAGTCGGCGGTGACAGCAGCAGAAAGCCACTGGGAGACTGGAGTTGGGGCTCAGAGTTTGGTTCAGATGGGCCTCTGAGGGTGAGTGGGAAGTGAGGGCTCTGATGTGGGGACTTGGCCAAGAGGCTGGCTGTGGCTGGAGGAGTAGCTGGATGGGGCTGGGTACCTCCGATCCTCCCCCCGCAGCGGGGGCGGGGCCATAGTGGCTCGAAGGTGGTGATGGTGTGGAGGAGCGGGGGAGCAGTTTCCAGGCTCCTGTGTGTGTGGAGGCCAAAGCAGGCTTGGCAGAGGCCTGTCTCTCTGGAGGGCTGGCGGATAAACTTCGGCATCGTTTATCACCATTAGGTGTCGAAAGGAGCTCCCTGTGCGCGCTCAGCCAGTGCGTGTAGAGGAAGGGTGTGTAAAGTTGATGGAGGGGGCCATTAGGAAGAGAAAGGGGGATCGTTAACGATCCTAGCTCTGAGGCGGTGGGGCGATTAGAGCTTACAAATGAGCGTCCGTGTGGAGGCTGCTTTTTGCGAGAGGCGCAAAAAAGGTGGGGGGTGGTGGCAGGCGGAGTCATCTGTCATCCACACTGGCTCTTCCTTGGAAGCCGCTTTTTCTGGGGGAGGGCGTAGGGAGTAGGGTGTGGTTGTAAGGAGGGTCATTAATCTCCAGTTGTTTGCGCTCTCTGGGGGCCGCTTTTTCAGAGCTTGCGCCAAAAAACGTAGGCCCGCAGAGGGGAGAGTAGAGGGGGGCAATTGGTCCGCCCTCCTTTTTCCAGCCGCCCTTCTTGCAAGGCTGGGGGAGGGGCAGGTTCTTGCAGGGGGTGTTTTGCAGGGGAGTGTGTGTGTGTGTGGCGCTGAAGAGTGGAGTGTACAGCGGAGGGGGCGCAGGTGGAGGGGCTGTTTTTGCTGGTGTCGAATAGTGGGCGGAGGGGCTTGCGTAGGTGGTAAATTGGCGCAGGGATGTTTTAGCCAAGCTTTGCCAGCTGAAGTCCGCCGCCATGAACTTTCAAACCGTTGAAACAGTTGCAGCAAAAATAGCATTCCACGGAGCTATCTATGAGTTGATGCCGGAAGTAGTCATTGTCGGTTTTCGTAGCAGACAATTAGTAGTCCGCTTGTCCAATCAGCCACGAGCTTGGCTGCAAAGCGGACTCTTAGTAGTCCGCACTGCTCGAATCAGCCAGTTGTTCGGCTGCGAAGCAGACTCCTCGTAGTCTGTGCTTGTCCAGTCAGCCACCAAGTAGGCTGCAAAGGCGGGCTCCTCGTGGCCCGCACTGACGAGAATCAGCCGCGTAGTCAGCTGCAAAACAGACTCCTTGTAGTCTGCGCTCGTCCAGTCAGCCACCAAGTAGGCTGTGAAGGCGGACTCCTTGTGGCCCGCACTGACGAGAATCAGCCGCGTAGTCGGCTGCGAAACAGACTCCTTGTAGTCTGCGCTCGTCCAGTCAGCCACCAAGTAGGCTGCAAAGGCAGACTCCTCGTGGCCCGCACTGACGAGAATCAGCCGCGTAGTCGGCTGCGAAGCAGACTCTTCATAGTCTGCGCTCGTCCAGTCAGCCGCCAGTTCGGCTGCAAGGCGGACTCCTTTTGGCCCGCACTGATGAGATCAGCCACCTAGTTGGCTGCTAAACAGACTCCTCGTAGTCTGCACTTGTCGAATCATCCCCTGGCGGAGTTTGATGGAGGCTGAGGGTTTTTGTGTTCCGTACTCCTTCCCGCGTCGATTAACCAGCCGCCTGGTAGGCTGGGCGCGTGTCATTGCCTCCTAGTAGGCCTGCGCGGTCGCGAATTCTGTGCTCGTCAGCTCAGAGTCCCGTAAGACAAATTTGCTCTCCTCTGCATCCTCCTCCCATCCGTCAATGGCGCGAGGTGGCAAAAGGCTTACTAGGCCTTTGCAGAGTAACAGGTGGGCCCTCAGCCCAAAGTGAGTAAGAATGAGGGTGCTTTGCCAGCTCCCTCCCGTGGCAGCCGCTCCCATGTCGGCTGCCCCTGCCTTGATCCTGCTTCTCTCCCGCTTCCTCAGCAATGCGGCAGAGGGTGGGCAGGGCATGCTCTTGCAGTCGTTCCGCCTCCCCCCCCCATAAGGGCGATGGATTGAGTAGCAAGAAGCCAAGTAGTTTTTGCCCGCTGGCTTCTGGTAGCTCTTAGGCGGGGCTTGTCACAGTGCATCTGAGTTCACGGTTCAATCCGCAGTCGGAGTCCACTGAGGAAGGCTGCTAGCGATTGCAGTACAGTCCACAGAGGAAGGCTGCTGTAAGAGAAATGCGAAGGTCGGATGCCGTGTCATTGGTCATTCTCAGGTCTGCAGTTGGAGTCCAAAGAGCTAGAGTGCTCAGAGGAAGGCTGCTAGAGATGAGGAGGTTGACCCTTGAGTCTTAGTCATGCTGTTTGACAATTCCCACCCGCAGTCGGAGTCCAAAGAGTGAGGTTGCTCAGAGGAAGGCTGCTGAAGGGGAACTGCAGGGACAGATTGACTCAAAAGAGTTGTTGCTGTTTGGCACTTTCCGTCTGCAGTCGGAGTCCAAAGAGCAAGGTTGCTCAGAGGAAGGCTGCTAGAACGGGAGTGCAGGGACAGGTTGAACTCCTAGTGGCCGGAGGTCTGTGCCTGCCGATTCAGGCCGTTGCAGGGTGGCCGGAGGCCCGTGTCTTGTTCATGACGCAGTTGAAGGCAGTGAAGATGCCGCTGAGCTTGATGAACAAGGCCGTAGAGGTTGGCCGGAGGCCCGTGCCAGATGCATTTCAGTCCTTTGTAGCTGAAGAGCTGGGAGGAAATGTGTTGGCCGTTGATGATCATTGACCCATCATTCTTGGCAATCGATTGATTGGTGGGGAATGAGCGGAAGTCAATGGGCGTCCTGTAGGAGGCGGAGACCTGGAAGCCGAAGCTGTAGGCGGAGGCCTTGAAGCCACAGTCCTTGCAGATTTGCGCTGTTTAGAAGGTCGGCAAATCTCTGTCAGACGCAGTAGAACTGAAGTTCTTGGACATCTTCTTTTATCCGTCTTTAGGATAATAGAAGCGTCAAATTTCTGCCGAATATTTCATTAAAGTTAAACTTTAATGTTCCCGCTCGGCGTTGACTTGAAGGGCAGGGCTAGTTAACTCTGCTGGCTGGAGCTGAGCGGAGACATGCTTGTCCTGCTTCAAGCCAGAGATGGCGTAGTCTTTGAGGGCGCTTTTCGATGCCGCTCCATCCAAGGCCTCTGGGAAGAGGATAGAGGGGTAGGATGAAGGTGCGCAATTGGACTGTTCATCTATCCGTCGTCCAAGTAGAGCTGGTTGAGGCTGTGCTTGTCGCAGAAGTTCTGGAAGTCCCAGAGGCTCAGCCAGGCGTCCTTGGCCGTGTCGAATATGAACAGTCTGGTGGGGGGTTGAAGGAGGTATAGAAGGATGAGTGACGGATGATTGTCGGGTCCGTCGGTGTCCATCTGTATGCTGTCCAAGCAGCGCTTGCTGAAGCCGGTCTAGGCCTTGGGGCTCCGCAAGGAGTACTTGGGGGGTAGATGGAAGGGACTGTAGAGGAAGGGTAGGGGTCTGTTGGCGTCTGTCTGTGCGCTGTCGAAGAGGCGCCGGCTTGAGAGGCTCTGCGTCTCTAAGATGCCCAGCTATGCGTGCGTGGCTGGGCAGAGCGCACTCGAGGCCAATCTTGGCCGGCCCAAGTTGGGAGGCTGGGGGAGAAAGGAGGTTCTGTGAAGGCCTGCAGATACACCGGTGCCGCGAAATACGATGATCTTGAGGCGGCGATAGAAGATCTTCAACTCCTGTCTGTTGTCTGAGAGGCGCTGGCTGTAGAAGCTCTGCGGCGTCAGAGGCCAATCTTGGCCTGTCTCAGCTATGGTGATTGGAGGATAGAGGTGGGGTGTTAGGAAGACTGGCAGGTGCGCCGGTGCCGCGAAATACGATGACCTCGAAGCGGCAATAGCAGAAGCTAGTCTTCGGCTCCCATCCTTAGGAGAAAGGGATTGAAGAGGGAGGTTTGAGGTGTCATTGGTGATGACATTGATGGCGGCGATGCAAACGCTGCTCTTCTGTCTGATGATCAGCTAGGCCCTGGCCAATTGGTTCAGGTTCCCGTCCAGGGTACTCTTCCTTCTTGGCCGGCGGCGGAGAAGCGAGCGGACAAGTTGAACTTGTGCTCCGTGGACGGAGCCTTGGAGGCTTGGGGCCAACGGAAGGCAGAAGAGGGGCGCATTTGCCGTTGATGCAAAAGGCAGGCTTTAAGCATGGCTTGCTTAAACGCCTGTCGCATAGGGGGTTGGAGAGGTGTAAGGGACGTGGACGTTGTTGAAGGCAGCCATGTAGAAAAAGCGGGGCATGAGCTTCTTGCTGGAGTTGGGCCGCTTGGAGGATTGCGGAGAGCCTTGAGCGGCGGCTCTTTTGAGGCATCGAAAGAGGGCCAAAGGCCATCTTACATTCCGAAAGTAGTACTTTTGGCTTGCTTCTGGCGACGTTGATTCAGGCTTTTCTGAGCGGGATGCGGAAGTTACGCAGCGCTGTCCTGGGAAGCTGCTCTCATTAGGTCAGTCCAGAAGAGGCTTTCGTGGCCAGGCAGAGAGTAGGCGGAGCTGAGGCGGCGATTGCAGCCGTGCCTCCAGAAAGCCGCTCCAAAATAGGCCTTTGTTTTGAGTTACGTAAACTTTAAGTTTAGCGTCTCTTTTCGCCTATTTTGGAATCGTCGAAAGAAGCATAGAAAGAGTTTGCATATCTTCGCAGATAGTGCAAAGTCTTGGAGGTGGCGATGGGAGTGAAGTTGGCCCAGTCACCAGTGGGGTGGCTGAAGCCGGAGCGGAAGCCGTCCATGTTCCCGTTGGCCTTGTACACCACCGACCTCTTACTGCTGGGCAGAGTAAGGGGAAGGGTGCAGGGTAGGAGACCTTTGAAGGTCTTTAGAGGACGTCTTCCAGGAGGCAAACTGTATGATGGCGTACGTGGTCATGAAGTCGCAGACGCGGTTGGGGAAGCCATCCAGGTTCCCGTAGGCCTTGTACACCACCGACCTCCAGGGACGTAATAGGAGGAAGGAAGGAGTTTGGAGGCCTTTTTGAGGAACTCGGTGAAGGCTTCGTCCAACGGGCAGAGCTTCATGGAGCAGAGGGCGTCCATGCAGTTGTCGGGGTTGAAGAAGGCGAACATGCTGGACTTGCGCGGCTTGATGCTGGAGCAGAGTATAGGCAGCAAGCAGCAGTCGGCGTCGATCGGGGCGGAGTCCTGGAGGATTCCAGTGTAGGCGCTGTAGGGCTGGAAGTGGCAGAGGCCACAGTCGAAGCCATCCAGCTTCCCGCACTGGTTGCAGTCCTTGGAGATCTGGACGCAGTTGTGGTGCTCCAGGAAGCCGTAGCGAAAGCAGCGGACGTTGTCCAGAATTGCCGCTATCTTCAATGGCGGGTAGAAGGAGGAGGAGGAGGTTGGTCATTGACACAATCTTCCGATGCGCATTAGCGAAAGCAGGCGCAGGGGAAGTAGGCCTTGGAGGCGTTGTGCTCGTAGCTGACGCCGTCCTTGAAGATGTCCTTCTAGCCGCAGGTGAGCAGGTTGAAGACGCAGATGACTGGGAGGCCGTAGAAGCAGCAGTGGAGGCAGTCCACTAGGCTGGGCCTGGTCCAGTAATCGTCTGCATAGAAAAGCGTAGTCTGCTTGTGAGTCTCCTTGGCTTTTGTCTTTCGGCGTTGCTTTTAGAAATTTACATGATCATAAAGATCCGTAAATGAAGCGATGTCGCAAGACGGCCATTGACTCTGAAGCTGGCTGGGCTTTTCTTCAACGATGCTTGAAAGTTTATAAATCCGCAAAGATTTATAAACAGGTGGGCCGGCGAGGTTGCAGCGGGCAGCAGGGAGTTTTGAGACTGTCCAAGTTGATCTCAAAACTTTAGCAGCGGAGACGTTGCTTCTGCTGGATAGCTGTCCTTGGCTGGCCGGCAGTTGCAGCAGAGGCCGTAAGTTTGAAAACTGACTGAAGCCAATTTTCGAACTCTGGCAGCGAAGGCAATCGGTTCGCTGGTAGCTGCAGGCAATTTCAAGATCCATCCAGGATAATGAAATTGTCATCGGCGATGCTTGCTCAGCAGACATGAAAATGACTTTGCAGCCAGTTTTCGATGCCAGGTAGCAAGGTCGCATCCGAGCCGACGGAGACTGGAGCTGGCAGCGACGAATTTTGAAATTGGACAGTGGTCAATTTCAAAGTCCGGCAGCGTAGAAGGGTCCTAGCTGGTTGCTGGCAGCTGAAGAGAATATTCAAAATCCAATTAAGGATGATGAAATTCTGTTGACGACGCTGATGACGTCAGCATGAAAAGAACTTTTCAGTTAATTTTCAATGCTTAGCAGCGAAGTCGTATCTTGTCTCGATCGTCGGCGTTGAATGATTTCATAAAATCCGCAAGGATAGAATGAAATCATTGAAGGGAGTTGCTCTATGAAGAGAACTTTTCAGTTTGCTTCAAGACCCTTTGACGCAGCAGATTACGGTAGCAAGTGGGCCATGACGTCAGAGTTTTGTTGGCAGCCGTCCAAGATGGCGTAATGTCTCGAAACTCAGCGCTGCGATGTTGCTGGCGAAGATCAGAGATTGAAAAAGTCAATTTCAATTCCATGCAGCGTAGTCGCAGTTGCTGCCGTCTAGAAGTTCACGAGGCCGGCTCTGGCTGAGTGAAGTTCTTGAGCTGCAGGGTGGGCTGTCTGGCAGCGAAGCGAAGTCTGGCATTGCAGGCTGGGCTCGATTCGCTGTCCGCTCTTTGTAGATCTGTGATTTGGGCTTTTGACTCGATCACAGCTGATGAAAGGGGCAGCGAGGTCAAAGACCGGAGGTTGTTGCGGAAGCGGAAGTTGGCGGAAGTATTGCTGGGCATTGAAGTAGCATTGTAGAGGTGGTCGGTTAAAGGTACAGATCAAGCTAATCAGCTCTCTGATCTACCAAACGCTGTAGTGATATGCAGCAGGAACGTAGCGAGATACACTTTCATCGTTGTCACCAAAGGGGGGGTTAGGAGGACAGTGGAACTGGTAGGGGAAGAGCGAGCCACATTATAGAGCAACTGATCCCGGCCTCCCTTCCGCCCGCCTCACCAACTAAGGGTCAGACGAAACCGGTTTGGGAAATGGCACAACATATGCATTATAGCGAAAAATATTATTTAAAATATTATTTTTTATATTTTGCTAGTTTTTTGTTTTTGCTACCAACATTACTTTTGCATGATGGAAATTTTGACTCAGAATATTTCTGCTAATCAATTAAACTTTTTCATGCTTTATTCTAACCTGCCATAAAACTGCAACATAACAATGGTGAAAATTTTCTGGGCTCTCTTAGCTCTTTAGACATTCACAATTTTGTAAGTATAATTTCATGATAAGAGATTAAAAATTAATTTCATCACCTTAGAGCCCAAGCTAGTTTCATGATAAGATGAATAAAATAAATTTCATTACCTTGATGCCCAAGCTAACTTTATTACAAGCATTATAAAGAAACCAGGTAAGAGAAAAAAACACTGAAGCAGAGATTCACAATTTCAGTAATTTCATCCAATTTGAACAGCCAAAGGCCAATAAACAGCCTAATGCCCAATACCATGCATTGATGATGAGCGGCTTGTACACCACGGCCTGGCAGAAGCCCATGAAAACAATGTGTAAGCAAATGGACAAAAGATTCGTAATCTACGCCCCAATTTACCTATATGGTGCTGTTATTCAGGCCAAAAACCCCCTAAAATGCCCCAAGACGAAGTTGATGATGAGCGGCTTGTACACCACGGCCTGGCAGAAGCCCATGAAGACAATGTGTAAGCAAATGGACAAAAGATTCATAATTTACGCCCCAATTTACCTATATGGTGCTGTTATTGAGGCCAAAAACCCTTTAAAATGCCCCAAGACGAAGTTGATGATGAGCTGCTTGAACACCATGGCCTGGTAGAAGCCCATAAAGACAACGTGTAAGCAAATGGACAAAAGATTCGTAATCTACGCCCAAATTTACCTATATGGTGTGGTTATTGAGGCCAAAAACCCCTTAAAATGCCCCAAGACGAAGTTGATGATGAGCTGCTTGTACACCACGGCCTGGCAGAAGCCCATGAAGACAATGTGCAAGCAAATGGACAAAAGATTCGTAATCTACGCCCCAATTTACCTATATGGTGCTGTTATTGAGGCCAAAAACACTTTAAAATGCCCCAAGACGAAGTTGATGATGAGCTGCTTGTACACCATGGCCTGGTAGAAGCCCATGAAGACAATGTGTAAGCAAATGGACAAAAGATTCCTAATCTACGCCCCAATTTACCTATATGGTGTGGTTATTGAGGCCAAAAACCCCTTAAAATGCCCCAAGACGAAGTTGATGATGAGCTGCTTGTACACCACGGCCTGGCAGAAGCCCATGAAGACAATGTGCAAGCAAATGAACAAAAGATTCGTAATCTACGCCCCAATTTACCTATATGGTGCTGTTATTGAGGCCAAAAACACTTTAAAATGCCCCAAGACGAAGTTGATGATGAGCTGCTTGTACACCATGGCCTGGTTGAAGCCCATGAAGACCAGATTTGCACCTATGGTTGTTTGGTATCAAATCGTATCTATTTTTCGAGCCGGTTTCAAATCTAGACTCAAAATTAACTTAAACCATCGCCACTGGGCAGCATATCTTTTTTAGGATTATTACTGTGCACCCTATAAGTCAAAAATGGTCAAAAAAATTTTTTCAAAATTTTAATGTTTTATAGACAGGTTTTGTGTAGTTTTTTGCCAGGATTCCGAATCTGTCCTTGTTTTTTTCCTCCGAGCATCCAAGAAAATGAGCGCATGTTCTGTGTTTGGCCAGCAATTTGGCACAGATGGGCTTGTTCGAGTGTCGTTGAGCAGCAGCTCTACATCTTCAAAGAGGGCATGCACTCCTATGGGGGCCAGGGCGATGAGACGTGTGTCATCAGCGACGGGGACGGTGTTGTTGAGATGACGCCGTTCAAGGTAGGTGTACAGGATCATTGTGTGGGGGTCGGTGACACCCGCGCAGGCCCCGTGGAACCAGCAGGAGCACGCGTCGCAGCCTACGTAGTCCCTCCAAGCCTGTCCAACCGACAAAGACAGAAGAGCTGCGGCTGGCAGGCAGAGCAGAGCCAGCCGGGCAGTCGGCGAGCTTTGGCAGCAGCGACACCCGCGCAGGACCCCTGGAACCAGCAGGAGCACGCGTCGCAGCCTACTTAGTCCCTCCAAGCCTGTCCAACCGACAAAGACAGAAGAGCTGCGGCTGGCAGGCAGAGCAGAGCCAGCCGGGCAGTCGGCAAGCTCCGGCAGCAGTGACACCCGCGCAGGCCCCGTGGAACCAGCAGGAGCACGCGTCGCAGCCTACGTAGTCCCTCCAAGCCTGTCCAACCGACAAAGACAGAAGAGCTGCGGCTGGCAGGCAGAGCAGAGCCAGCCGGGCAGTCGGCAAGCTTCAGCAGCAGTGACACCCGCGCAGGCCCCATGGAACCAGCAGGAGCACGCGTCACAGCCTACGTAGTCCCTCCAAGCCTGTCCAACCGACAAAGACAGAAGAGCTGTGGCTGGCAGGCAGAGCAGAGCCAGCCGGGCAGTCGGCGAGTTTCGGCAGCAGTGACACCCGCGCAGGCCCCGTGGAACCAGCATGAGCACGCGTCGCAGCCTACGTAGTCCCTCCAAGCCTGTCCAACCGACAAAGACAGAAGAGCTGTGGCTGGCAGGCAGAGCAGAGCCAGCCGGGCAGTCGGCGAGTTTCGGCAGCAGTGACACCCGCGCAGGCCCCGTGGAACCAGCATGAGCACGCGTCGCAGCCTACGTAGTCCCTCCAAGCCTGTCCAACCGACAAAGACAGAAGAGCTGTGGCTGGCAGGCAGAGCAGAGCCAGCTGGGCAGTCGGCAAGTTTCGGCAGCAGTGACACCCGCGCAGGCCCCGTGGAACCAGCATGAGCACGCGTCGCAGCCTACGTAGTCCCTCCAAGCCTGTCCAACCGACAAAGACAGAAGAGCTGTGGCTGGCAGGCAGAGCAGAGCCAGCCGGGCAGTCGGCGAGTTTTGGCAGCAGTGACTCCCGCGCAGGCCCCGTGGAACCAGCATGAGCACGCGTCGCAGCCTACGTAGTCCCTCCAAGCCTGTCCAACCGACAAAGACAGAAGAGCTGTGGCTGGCAGGCAGAGCAGAGCCAGCCGGGCAGTCAGCGAGTTTCGGCAGCAGTGACACCCGCGCAGGCCCCGTGGAACCAGCATGAGCACGCGTCGCAGCCTACGTAGTCCCTCCAAGCCTGTCCAACCAACAAAGACAGAAGAGCTGTGGCTGGCAGGCAGAGCAGAGCCAGCCGGGCAGTCGGCGAGTTTCGGCAGCAGTGACACCCGCGCAGGCCCCGTGGAACCAGCATGAGCACGCGTCGCAGCCTACGTAGTCCCTCAAGCCTGTCCAACTGACAAAGACAGAAGAGCTGTGGCTGGCAGGCAGAGCAGAGCCAGCCGGGCAGTCGGCGAGTTTCGGCAGCAGTGACACCCGCGCAGGCCCCGTGGAACCAGCATGAGCACGCGTCGCAGCCTACGTAGTCCCTCCAAGCCTGTCCAACCGACAAAGACAGAAGAGCTGTGGCTGGCAGGCAGAGCAGAGCCAGCCGGGCAGTCGGCGAGTTTCGGCAGCAGTGACACCCGCGCAGGCCCCGTGGAACCAGCATGAGCACGCGTCGCAGCCTACGTAGTCCCTCCAAGCCTGTCCAACCGACAAAGACAGAAGAGCTGTGGCTGGCAGGCAGAGCAGAGCCAGCCGGGCAGTCGGCGAGTTTCGGCAGCAGTGACACCCGCGCAGGCCCCGTGGAACCAGCATGAGCACGCGTCGCAGCCTACGTAGTCCCTCCAAGCCTGTCCAACCGACAAAGACAGAAGAGCTGTGGCTGGCAGGCAGAGCAGAGCCAGCCGGGCAGTCGGCGAGTTTCAGCAGCAGTGACACCCGCGCAGGCCCCGTGGAACCAGCATGAGCACACGTCGCAGCCTACGTAGTCCCTCCAAGCCTGTCCAACCGACAAAGACAGAAGAGCTGTGGCTGGCAGGCAGAGCAGAGCCAGCCGGGCAGTCGGCGAGTTTTGGCAGCAGTGACACCCGCGCAGGCCCCGTGGAACCAGCATGAGCACGCGTCGCAGCCTACGTAGTCCCTCCAAGCCTGTCCAACCGACAAAGACAGAAGAGCTGTGGCTGGCAGGCAGAGCAGAGCCAGCCGGGCAGTCGGCGAGTTTCGGCAGCAGTGACACCCGCGCAGGCCCCGTGGAACCAGCATGAGCACACGTCGCAGCCTACGTAGTCCCTCCAAGCCTGTCCAACCGACAAAGACAGAAGAGCTGTGGCTAGCAGGCAGAGCAGAGCCAGCCGGGCAGTCGGCGAGTTTCGGCAGCAGTGACACCCGCGCAGGCCCCGTGGAACCAGCATGAGCACGCGTCGCAGCCTACGTAGTCCCTCCAAGCCTGTCCAACCGACAAAGACAGAAGAGCTGTGGCTAGCAGGCAGAGCAGAGCCAGCCGGGCAGTCGGCGAGTTTCGGCAGCAGTGACACCCGCGCAGGCCCCGTGGAACCAGCATGAGCACGCGTCGCAGCCTACGTAGTCCCTCCAAGCCTGTCCAACCGACAAAGACAGAAGAGCTGTGGCTGGCTGGCAGGCAGAGCAGAGCCAGCCGGGCAGTCGGCGAGTTTCGGCAGCAGTGACACCCGCGCAGGCCCCGTGGAACCAGCATGAGAACGCGTCGCAGCCTACGTAGTCCCTCCAAGCCTGTCCAACCGACAAAGACAGAAGAGCTGTGGCTGGCAGGCAGAGCAGAGCCAGCCGGGCAGTCGGCGAGTTTCGGCAGCAGTGACACCCGTGCAGGCCCCGTGGAACCAGCATGAGCACGCGTCGCAGCCTACGTAGTCCCTCCAAGCCTGTCCAACCGACAAAGACAGAAGAGCTGTGGCTAGCAGGCAGAGCAGAGCCAGCCGGGCAGTCGGCGAGTTTCGGCAGCAGTGACACCCGCGCAGGCCCCGTGGAACCAGCATGAGCATGCGCCGCAGCCTACGTAGTCCCTCCAAGCCTGTCCAACCGACAAAGACAGAAGAGCTGTGGCTGGCTGGCAGGCAGAACAGAGCCAGCCGGGCAGTCGGCGAGTTTCGGCAGCAGTGACACCCGCGCAGGCCCCGTGGAACCAGCATGAGCACACGTCGCAGCCTACGTAGTCCCTCCAAGCCTGTCCAACCGACAAAGACAGAAGAGCTGTGGCTGGCAGGCAGAGCAGAGCCAGCCGGGCAGTCGGCGAGTTTCGGCAGCAGTGACACCCGCGCAGGCCCCGTGGAACCAGCATGAGCACGCGTCGCAGCCTACGTAGTCCCTCCAAGCCTGTCCAACCGACAAAGACAGAAGAGCTGTGGCTGGCAGGCAGAGCAGAGCCAGCTGGGCAGTCGGCGAGTTTCGGCAGCAGTGACACCCGCGCAGGCCCCGTGGAACCAGCATGAGCACGCGTCGCAGCCTACGTAGTCCCTCCAAGCCTGTCCAACCGACAAAGACAGAAGAGCTGTGGCTGGCAGGCAGAGCAGAGCCAGCCGGGCAGTCGGCGAGTTTCGGCAGCAGTGACACCCGTGCAGGCCCCGTGGAACCAGCATGAGCACGCGTCACAGCCTACGTAGTCCCTCCAAGCCTGTCCAACCGACAAAGACAGAAGAGCTGTGGCTGGCAGGCAGAGCAGAGCCAGCCGGGCAGTCGGCGAGTTTCGGCAGCAGTGACACCCGCGCAGGCCCCGTGGAACCAGCATGAGCACGCGTCGCAGCCTACGTAGTCCCTCCAAGCCTGTCCAACCGACAAAGACAGAAGAGCTGTGGCTGGCAGGCAGAGCAGAGCCAGCCGGGCAGTCGGCGAGTTTCGGCAGCAGTGACACCCGCGCAGGCCCCGTGGAACCAGCATGAGCACGCGTCGCAGCCTACGTAGTCCCTCCAAGCCTGTCCAACCGACAAAGACAGAAGAGCTGTGGCTGGCAGGCAGAGCAGAGCCAGCCGGGCAGTCGGCGAGTTTCGGCAGCAGTGACACCCGCGCAGGCCCCGTGGAACCAGCATGAGCACGCGTCGCAGCCTACGTAGTCCCTCCAAGCCTGTCCAACCGACAAAGACAGAAGAGCTGTGGCTGGCAGGCAGAGCAGAGCCAGCCGGGCAGTCGGCAAGTTTCGGCAGCAGTGACACCCGCGCAGGCCCCGTGGAACCAGCATGAGCACGCGTCGCAGCCTACGTAGTCCCTCCAAGCCTGTCCAACTGACAAAGACAGAAGAGCTGTGGCTAGCAGGCAGAGCAGAGCCAGCCGGGCAGTCGGCGAGTTTCGGCAGCAGTGACACCCGCGCAGGCCCCGTGGAACCAGCATGAGCACGCGTCGCAGCCTACGTAGTCCCTCCAAGCCTGTCCAACCAACAAAGACAGAAGAGCTGTGGCTGGCTGGCAGGCAGAGCAGAGCCAGCCGGGCAGTCGGCGAGTTTCGGCAGCAGTGACACCCGCGCAGGCCCCGTGGAACCAGCATGAGAACGCGTCGCAGCCTATGTAGTCCCTCCAAGCCTGTCCAACCGACAAAGACAGAAGAGCTGTGGCTGGCAGGCAGAGCAGAGCCAGCCGGGCAGTCGGCAAGTTTCGGCAGCAGTGACACCCGCGCAGGCCCCGTGGAACCAGCATGAGCACGCGTCGCAGCCTACGTAGTCCCTCCAAGCCTGTCCAACCGGCAAAGACAGAAGAGCTGTGGCTAGCAGGCAGAGCAGAGCCAGCCGGGCAGTCGGCGAGTTTCGGCAGCAGTGACACCCGCGCAGGCCCCGTGGAACCAGCATGAGCACGCGCTGCAGCCTACGTAGTCCCTCCAAGCCTGTCCAACCGACAAAGACCGAAGAGCTGTGGCTGGCAGGCAGAGCAGAGCCAGCCGGGCAGTCGGCGAGTTTCGGCAGCAGTGACACCCGCGCAGGCCCCGTGGAACCAGCATGAGCACGCGTCGCAGCCTACATAGTCCCTCCAAGCCTGTCCAACCGACAAAGACAGAAGAGCTGTGGCTGGCAGGCAGAGCAGAGCCAGCCGGGCAGTCGGCGAGTTTCGGCAGCAGTGACACCCGCGCAGGCCCCGTGGAACCAGCATGAGCACGCGTCGCAGCCTACGTAGTCCCTCCAAGCCTGTCCAACCGACAAAGACAGAAGAGCTGTGGCTGGCAGGCAGAGCAGAGCCAGCCGGGCAGTCGGCGAGTTTCGGCAGCAGTGACACCCGCGCAGGCCCCGTGGAACCAGCATGAGCACGCGTCGCAGCCTACGTAGTCCCTCCAAGCCTGTCCAACCGACAAAGACAGAAGAGCTGTGGCTGGCAGGCAGAGCAGAGCCAGCCGGGCAGTCGGCGAGTTTCGGCAGCAGTGACACCCGCGCAGGCCCCGTGGAACCAGCATGAGCACGCGTCGCAGCCTACGTAGTCCCTCCAAGCCTGTCCAACCGACAAAGACAGAAGAGCTGTGGCTAGCAGGCAGAGCAGAGCCAGCCGGGCAGTCGGCGAGTTTCGGCAGCAGTGACACCCGCGCAGGCCCCGTGGAACCAGCATGAGCACGCGTCGCAGCCTACGTAGTCCCTCCAAGCCTGTCCAACCGACAAAGACAGAAGAGCTGTGGCTGGCTGGCAGGCAGAGCAGAGCCAGCCGGGCAGTCGGCGAGTTTCGGCAGCAGTGACACCCGCGCAGGCCCCGTGGAACCAGCATGAGAACGCGTCGCAGCCTACGTAGTCCCTCCAAGCCTGTCCAACCGACAAAGACAGAAGAGCTGTGGCTGGCAGGCAGAGCAGAGCCAGCCGGGCAGTCGGCGAGTTTCGGCAGCAGTGACACCCGCGCAGGCCCCGTGGAACCAGCATGAGCACGCGTCGCAGCCTACGTAGTCCCTCCAAGCCTGTCCAACCGACAAAGACAGAAGAGCTGTGGCTAGCAGGCAGAGCAGAGCCAGCCGGGCAGTCGGCGAGTTTCGGCAGCAGTGACACCCGCGCAGGCCCCGTGGAACCAGCATGAGCACGCGCCGCAGCCTACGTAGTCCCTCCAAGCCTGTCCAACCGACAAAGACAGAAGAGCTGAGGCTGGCTGGCAGGCAGAGCAGAGCCAGCCGGGCAGTCGGCGAGTTTCGGCAGCAGTGACACCCGCGCAGGCCCCGTGGAACCAGCATGAGCACGCGTCGCAGCCTACGTAGTCCCTCCAAGCCTGTCCAACCGACAAAGACAGAAGAGCTGTGGCTGGCAGGCAGAGCAGAGCCAGCCGGGCAGTCGGCGAGTTTCGGCAGCAGTGACACCCGCGCAGGCCCCGTGGAACCAGCATGAGCACGCGTCGCAGCCTACGTAGTCCCTCCAAGCCTGTCCAACCGACAAAGACAGAAGAGCTGTGGCTGGCAGGCAGAGCAGAGCCAGCCGGGCAGTCGGCAAGTTTCGGCAGCAGTGACACCCGCGCAGGCCCCGTGGAACCAGCATGAGCACGCGTCGCAGCCTACGTAGTCCCTCCAAGCCTGTCCAACCGACAAAGACAGAAGAGCTGTGGCTGGCAGGCAGAGCAGAGCCAGCCGGGCAGTCGGCAAGTTTCGGCAGCAGTGACACCCGCGCAGGCCCCGTGGAACCAGCATGAGCACGCGTCGCAGCCTACGTAGTCCCTCCAAGCCTGTCCAACCGACAAAGACAGAAGAGCTGTGGCTGGCAGGCAGAGCAGAGCCAGCCGGGCAGTCGGCAAGTTTCGGCAGCAGTGACACCCGCGCAGGCCCCGTGGAACCAGCATGAGCACGCGTCGCAGCCTACGTAGTCCCTCCAAGCCTGTCCAACCGACAAAGACAGAAGAGCTGTGGCTGGCAGGCAGAGCAGAGCCAGCCGGGCAGTTGGCAAGTTTCGGCAGCAGTGACACCCGCGCAGGCCCCGTGGAACCAGCATGAGCACGCGTCGCAGCCTACGTAGTCCCTCCAAGCCTGTCCAACCGACAAAGACAGAAGAGCTGTGGCTGGCAGGCAGAGCAGAGCCAGCCGGGCAGTCGGCGAGTTTCGGCAGCAGTGACACCCACGCAGGCCCCGTGGAACCAGCATGAGCACGCGTCGCAGCCTACGTAGTCCCTCCAAGCCTGTCCAACCGACAAAGACAGAAGAGCTGTGGCTGGCAGGCAGAGCAGAGCCAGCCGGGCAGTCGGCGAGTTTCGGCAGCAGTGACACCCGCGCAGGCCCCGTGGAACCAGCATGAGCACGCGTCGCAGCCTACGTAGTCCCTCCAAGCCTGTCCAACCGACAAAGACAGAAGAGCTGTGGCTGGCAGGCAGAGCAGAACCAGCCGGGCAGTCGGCGAGTTTCGGCAGCAGTGACACCCGCGCAGGCCCCGTGGAACCAGCATGAGCACGCGTCGCAGCCTACGTAGTCCCTCCAAGCCTGTCCAACCGACAAAGACAGAAGAGCTGTGGCTGGCAGGCAGAGCAGAGCCAGCCGGGCAGTCGGCGAGTTTCGGCAGCAGTGACACCCGCGCAGGCCCCGTGGAACCAGCATGAGCACGCGTCGCAGCCTACGTAGTCCCTCCAAGCCTGTCCAACCGACAAAGACAGAAGAGCTGTGGCTGGCTGGCAGGCAGAGCAGAGCCAGCCGGGCAGTCGGCGAGTTTCGGCAGCAGTGACACCCGCGCAGGCCCCGTGGAACCAGCATGAGCACGCGTCGCAGCCTACGTAGTCCCTCCAAGCCTGTCCAACCGACAAAGACAGAAGAGCTGTGGCTGGCTGGCAGGCAGAGCAGAGCCAGCCGGGCAGTCGGCGAGTTTCGGCAGCAGTGACACCCGCGCAGGCCCCGTGGAACCAGCATGAGCACGCGTCGCAGCCTACGTAGTCCCTCCAAGCCTGTCCAACCGACAAAGACAGAAGAGCTGTGGCTGGCTGGCAGGCAGAGCAGAGCCAGCCGGGCAGTCGGCGAGTTTCGGCAGCAGTGACACCCGCGCAGGCCCCGTGGAACCAGCATGAGCACGCGTCGCAGCCTACGTAGTCCCTCCAAGCCTGTCCAACCGACAAAGACAGAAGAGCTGTGGCTGGCAGGCAGAGCAGAACCAGCCGGGCAGTCGGCGAGTTTCGGCAGCAGTGACACCCGCGCAGGCCCCGTGGAACCAGCATGAGCACGCGTCGCAGCCTACGTAGTCCCTCCAAGCCTGTCCAACCGACAAAGACAGAAGAGCTGTGGCTGGCAGGCAGAGCAGAGCCAGCCGGGCAGTCGGCGAGTTTCGGCAGCAGTGACACCCGCGCAGGCCCCGTGGAACCAGCATGAGCACGCGTCGCAGCCTACGTAGTCCCTCCAAGCCTGTCCAACCGACAAAGACAGAAGAGCTGTGGCTGGCTGGCAGGCAGAGCAGAGCCAGCCGGGCAGTCGGCGAGTTTCGGCAGCAGTGACACCCGCGCAGGCCCCGTGGAACCAGCATGAGCACGCGTCGCAGCCTACGTAGTCCCTCCAAGCCTGTCCAACCGACAAAGACAGAAGAGCTGTGGCTGGCTGGCAGGCAGAGCAGAGCCAGCCGGGCAGTCGGCGAGTTTCGGCAGCAGTGACACCCGCGCAGGCCCCGTGGAACCAGCATGAGCACGCGTCGCAGCCTACGTAGTCCCTCCAAGCCTGTCCAACCGACAAAGACAGAAGAGCTGTGGCTGGCTGGCAGGCAGAGCAGAGCCTGCCGGGCAGTCGGCGAGTTTCGGCAGCAGTGACACCCGCGCAGGCCCCGTGGAACCAGCATGAGCACGCGTCGCAGCCTACGTAGTCCCTCCAAGCCTGTCCAACCGACAAAGACAGAAGAGCTGTGGCTGGCTGGCAGGCAGAGCAGAGCCAGCCGGGCAGTCGGCGAGTTTCGGCAGCAGTGACACCCGCGCAGGCCCCGTGGAACCAGCATGAGCACGCGTCGCAGCCTACGTAGTCCCTCCAAGCCTGTCCAACCGACAAAGACAGAAGAGCTGTGGCTGGCAGGCAGAGCAGAGCCAGCCGGGCAGTCGGCGAGTTTCGGCAGCAGTGACACCCGCGCAGGCCCCGTGGAACCAGCATGAGCACGCGTCGCAGCCTACGTAGTCCCTCCAAGCCTGTCCAACCGACAAAGACAGAAGAGCTGTGGCTGGCAGGCAGAGCAGAGCCAGCCGGGCAGTCGGCGAGTTTCGGCAGCAGTGACACCCGCGCAGGCCCCGTGGAACCAGCATGAGCACGCGTCGCAGCCTACGTAGTCCCTCCAAGCCTGTCCAACCGACAAAGACAGAAGAGCTGTGGCTGGCAGGCAGAGCAGAGCCAGCCGGGCAGTCGGCGAGTTTCGGCAGCAGTGACACCCGCGCAGGCCCCGTGGAACCAGCATGAGCACGCGTCGCAGCCTACGTAGTCCCTCCAAGCCTGTCCAACCGACAAAGACAGAAGAGCTGTGGCTGGCAGGCAGAGCAGAACCAGCCGGGCAGTCGGCGAGTTTCGGCAGCAGTGACACCCGCGCAGGCCCCGTGGAACCAGCAGGAGCACGCCTCGCAGCCTACGTAGAACCTAGCAAAGTCTATTTTGTAGCCACCGGGAGGGAGAGGGAAGGGGGTGAGGGACTTTTTGGGGTCGTAGGGAGTGCGGCAGTAGCAGTGGAGGAGGCTGGGATTGGGAGCTTCTTGCTGCTCTTGGATGGGACTGGGCTGGACCGGGGAAGGCTTGGCATCTTCTAGCTGTCCTGGAAGAAGGCATGATGTGAGGGGGTGATTTATGAATGATTGAGTTTTAAAACAATTTATAAAAATCCTAAACAATTATTTTTTAAAATTATGATTTTAATCCTATCATTGCGGTTGAAAAGAAGCAGCCGAGCGCGAAATGAAAAGATGGCTAGCCAATAAAGGAAATAGATAGAGCAAGAAGGCAAACGCTGCAGACTGAAAGGCTGGCGTGGCTGGCTGCCGATGCGAGTGCCAGTGTGTGGGCTCAGGATGGGCTGCGGGCGGTTGGCGGGTGGTCGACCGCCTACTCTCCTGGAAGCAAACCCTTTGTCTGGAAGCCTGAGGAGAAGTTGAGGCGGACCGAAAGAAGGTCCCGGCAGGGGTGACGATGGTTCCGGCATCGCTCCTGAGCACCGCCTCCCGGTTGGCCTCCAACAGCTCTGTGGAGTAGTCTCAAAGCAGCCCTGGTCATCTAGGCGTTGTCAGGACACGGCCAGAGGGTGGAACCGTGCATGGAGTTGATGGGCGAGGGGCCAGGGCCTACTCTCCTGGAAGCAAACCCTTTGTCTGGAAGCCTGAGGAGAAGTTGAGGCGGACCGAAAGAAGGTCCCGGCAGGGGTGACGACGGTTCCGGCATCGCTCCTGAGCACCGCCTCCCGGTTGGCCTCCAACAGCTCTGTGGAGTAGTCTCAAAGCAGCCCTGGTCATCTAGGCGTTGTCAGGACACGGCCAGAGGGTGGAACCGTGCATGGAGTTGATGGGCGAGGGGCCAGGGCCTACTCTCCTGGAAGCAAACCCTTTGTCTGGAAGCCTGAGGAGAAGTTGAGGCGGACCGAAAGAAGGTCCCGGCAGGGGTGACGACGGTTCCGGCATCGCTCCTGAGCACCGCCTCCCGGTTGGCCTCCAACAGCTCTGTGGAGTAGTCTCAAAGCAGCCCTGGTCATCTAGGCGTTGTCAGGACACGGCCAGAGGGTGGAACCGTGCATGGAGTTGATGGGCGAGGGGCCAGGGCCTCTGGAGGGGGCCGATGGCCGATGGCTGAGGACCGATGGCTGCTGGACTGCCCTGAATTAGTTGGCTGGTGGGTGATTGAGTGATGGAGCATGAATGCTGGAGGGTTTCTGATCATATATTTATTGAATATTCTTTGTTTGTGACAAAATTGATGGATGAATGAATGGAATAGATGTAAAAACCTCAGCAGCTTTCCCTCCTGAGTTCGCAGGAAGATGGTCTTGGGCGCCGCGGCCGCAGGGCTGGCCTTGACCACGATCCGAGGGCCATTTGCACCAGCTCCACTGCTGCCCACCGCTCGCAGTGCACCAGCCGGCTTTTGCACCTGCTCATGTAGCCAATTTTGTCCCTCCTTCTGGAATGAAAGAAGGCCCCAGCCACCATGACTCGAAGGCCGGGCACGGGGCTCTGGGCCGGAGCGAGGATGATCTGGCGCTGTGGGGTGGGGTTGCGGACGGAGATGACGCGCGGGGGAAGCCAGGAGTCCGCCAGCGAGACCAGGCCCTCATCCTCGTCCTCCTGTAAAGGCCTTCTTTCTGTGACCGCGGGAAGAGGGAGGGATAGGCAGACGGCTGGTCTGGGGAGGATGAGACGACGGCTGTTGATGATGGTGGGTGGAGGAGAAGGGGGCGAAGGCTTGGGGGCGAGGCGGAGTTCTGCCCTCCTCATGGCTGCTGCATGTCTGCTTGGAGATGGCCTAAGGCTGGTGACATGCGGGCTCTAGACTTTGCAGAGTAGATTGTAAAGGTGGAAAGAGGAAAATGGAGAGGAATGCATGGGGTCTGCTTTTGCGAATACGTACGCCTTGAAAGCGCAGGGTGGCAGAGCGTTCGCTTCAGGAGGCCTGTTGTTCATTCCGCGTGGTTGTTCACATTGTTTCTTTCATCCAAATTTTGATGTGGCTAAAGCGTAGATAATCCTACAATTAAATAAAACAGGAAAAATAGCAGAAATATTCGGGCATAAAGAGTGATTTTTGCTGGGCAAAGGTAATAACTCATTTGAAAAGCATACTTTTTGATGCTTGTCTTTGTCTGCCGACTGGTAAGCAAATTTCACGGGTCTTATTGTGCTAGTTTTGTCTACTTCGGCTCTTGCTTGCAAATATCAAACGAACTATTTTTCCAATCAATGTTCAAAATGTGGATATGCATGATTCGAAGAAACGCAAAGCAAACGCAAAGCTTTTACGGGACGGGGTATAGGTGTGGCGTATGGGGATAATAAGGTCAGAAAGCAGAATGATATGAGTCAAATCAATCAGAAGAACAACTGAAATAATTTTTTGAATCGACTCAACAACACGAGAAAAGTTTCTTCAGCAGACTGCGAACCTGGAAAACAAATGTCATTTGTGATTGTATTGTGCTAAAAATTGTCTCTCAAAAAAGAACTGTTATTCAGACAACTTTGTCGCAAGCAACAAAACTACTCACAGATTTGTCGACCATAAGTAGCTTGAAAGAAAGTACCTTCTCATCTGCAAATGCGTGAAAGAAGAAGATGGTTCCTCCCAAGGCCCCGTTGAGGATGAAGACGATGCCGTAGAGCTCCACTCGCTGGAAGTGGACCGCCAGAGCTCCCAGCACGTGCGAGGCCAGGTAGAGACTCGCTATGATCGGCAGACCTTGCATGTTCCAGCTGCATATCACCTCTACTACTCTCATTCAGTCGCTCAAATGGAAAATTGATCAAACATGGCTGTGAATCGCTTGCGTGGGTTGACGTCTGGCAGAGTCTCGCCTCGGAAGGAGACCGCGGATTCCCAGGCCACCGCTGCTGCTGCACACAATCCACCCACTGGCAGCAGCACAGCCTATTCATTAATTGGCTTCTATCTCCTTTCACCAAAGGTTGGAAAGTCTAACCGTAGCAGCTCGAGTCTCCAGGTTGACCCAGCAGGAGAACCAGGACACGTAGTCCCCAAAGACGTACGGCCCCAGCACTGCCACCAGGCAACCCGGCAACACTGTCAATCGGTGGAGGCTGGTGGAGGGAAGGGCAGGAAAGAAGGAGACTAAAGAAAAGGGAAAGGACCCCAAGCAATGACGGTGTTGGCCTTGCGATTGAAAAGGGCGCCTTCCTTGCAGACGGCGGCGGCGATGGCGTAGATTTGGACTACCTTCAGAAGGAACGCTGTGGCTGTCACCGTCTGAAGGTAGTGCAGCAGCAACGCACTCACCCGACACAGCGTCTCAAACACACCTTTTTCATTCCTTTCAGGGCTGAGTAATGAGAACTGGGTTACCCAGTAGTAGTTGGAGAGCTTGGGATCTCTATGGAAGACCACGATGATGTGGGAGAGGAAGATGGAGATCTCTTCGTAGAGATGGATCAGGCGTTCCTCGCTTGTATTTCTGCATCCATGTCATTTGCTGAGTGGATGAGAAGGAGGATTCAAGACCGGAAGAAGGCGCAGAGGATGGCGACGCCGGCGGTGGAGGAGAGGATGAAGATGCAGCCCAGGGATTGCATCGTTTCCGCCACCACTGCCTCCGTCTCTCCCATGATTTCCTGGCAATCAACTGGCTCCTCCTAAGGCCCTTCAAGCAATGGCCTCAACCTCTTCTGGCTCTGGGTCCCGCAACTTTGTCTGCTCCTCTGCCGGCTTGGGATTCTTGTTCTGCAGTTCAATCTCCTCCTCCACTTCCGTCGTTGTTGGAGCCGCCGTGCTGGTTGTCGCAGCAGTGCTCACATTTCGCCCTTCTAAAACAAAGAGGATTGAAAACAGCAAGATTGCACCTATCAAGCAACCAGTGACAAAGTCAGAGTAGTGACGGATGCTGCGAATGTAGACTGGTCGAAGCGAAGGCTTGAGGAGATGGCAGGTGCCGCTGGTCTCGTTGCCCTCCTCCCAGCTGTAGCCGACGCAATCCAGCCTGGCCCAGCACAGCTCACAACAGTCCCCACGACTCCTGTTCTCATGCTCTGCCAAATCGGAACCGTAGTAGCCGCGCATCAGCTCTCCATACTGGCATTGCGAGCCGCCTTCCCAATCTGCAACTGCTTTGGTGACCTAAGCAATACAGGAGTAATAGGAAAAGGACCTGGGTAGTGTCCCGTAACACTGCTGCTGAGGAAGCCTTTGACTAGGAGTCTGGGGCCCTTGAGAGCGTCCTTGAGGAAGCAGGTGCCGGTTTCCACACTGTACTCGTAGCCAAGGCAGCCTGCCACGTCCTAACACGCCTGGCAGCACTGCAATCATATATCAAATCTCAAACATAGTCGAAGCTGAGGAAATCGTAGAGGTCGAAAAGCTGAGAAAGAAGAAGGACATAAAAATGAAAAAGGCTGATAATATTCTAACCTCCTCTGCGGTGATGTTGAGTGGCTGTCCAATGAGAACGCCGCCCTGAAAGCGTACGTTGAGCTCACTGGTGCAGGCCTCGTAGGCCTTCTTTGCTGTCGTTGTGGGCTCCGCCTTCGCTTCTGCTTCGGCTGCCTAAATTCTAACCTCCTCTGCGGTGATGTTGAGTGGCTGTCCAATGAGAACGCCGCCCTGAAAGCGTACGTTGAGCTCACTGGTGCAGGCCTCGTAGGCCTTCTTTGCTGTCGTTGTGGGCTCCGCCTTCGCTTCTGCTTCGGCTGCCTAAATTCTAACCTCCTCTGCGGTGATGTTGAGTGGCTGTCCAATGAGAACGCCGCCCTGAAAGCGTACGTTGAGCTCACTGGTGCAGGCCTCGTAGGCCTTCTTTGCTGTCGTTGTGGGCTCCGCCTTCGCTTCTGCTTTGGCTGCCTAAATTCTAACCTCCTCTGCGGTGATGTTGAGTGGCTGTCCAATGAGAACGCCGCCCTGAAAGCGTACGTTGAGCTCACTGGTGCAGGCCTCGTAGGCCTTCTTTGCTGTCGTTGTGGGCTCCGCCTTCGCTTCTGCTTCGGCTGCCTAAATTCTAACCTCCTCTGCGGTGATGTTGAGTGGCTGTCCAATGAGAACGCCGCCCTGAAAGCGTACGTTGAGCTCACTGGTGCAGGCCTCGTAGGCCTTCTTTGCTGTCGTTGTGGGCTCCGCCTTCGCTTCTGCTTCGGCTGCCTAAATTCTAACCTCCTCTGCGGTGATGTTGAGTGGCTGTCCAATGAGAACGCCGCCCTGAAAGCGTACGTTGAGCTCACTGGTGCAGGCCTCGTAGGCCTTCTTTGCTGTCGTTGTGGGCTCCGCCTTCGCTTCTGCTTCGGCTGCCTAAATTCTAACCTCCTCTGCGGTGATGTTGAGTGGCTGTCCAATGAGAACGCCGCCCTGAAAGCGTACGTTGAGCTCACTGGTGCAGGCCTCGTAGACCTTCTTTGCTGTCGTTGTGGGCTCCGCCTTCGCTTCTGCTTCGGCTGCCTAAATTCTAACCTCCTCTGCGGTGATGTTGAGTGGCTGTCCAATGAGAACGCCGCCCTGAAAGCGTACGTTGAGCTCACTGGTGCAGGCCTCGTAGGCCTTCTTTGCTGTCGTTGTGGGCTCCGCCTTCGCTTCTGCTTCGGCTGCCTAAATTCTAACCTCCTCTGCGGTGATGTTGAGTGGCTGTCCAATGAGAACGCCGCCCTGAAAGCGTACGTTGAGCTCACTGGTGCAGGCCTCGTAGGCCTTCTTTGCTGTCGTTGTGGGCTCCGCCTTCGCTTCTGCTTCGGCTGCCTAAATTCTAACCTCCTCTGCGGTGATGTTGAGTGGCTGTCCAATGAGAACGCCGCCCTGAAAGCGTACGTTGAGCTCACTGGTGCAGGCCTCGTAGGCCTTCTTTGCTGTCGTTGTGGGCTCCGCCTTCGCTTCTGCTTTGGCTGCCTAAATTCTAACCTCCTCTGCGGTGATGTTGAGTGGCTGTCCAATGAGAACGCCGCCCTGAAAGCGTACGTTGAGCTCACTGGTGCAGGCCTCGTAGGCCTTCTTTGCTGTCGTTGTGGGCTCCGCCTTCGCTTCTGCTTCGGCTGCCTAAATTCTAACCTCCTCTGCGGTGATGTTGAGTGGCTGTCCAATGAGAACGTCGCCCTGAAAGCGTACGTTGAGCTCACTGGTGCAGGCCTCATAGGCCTTCTTTGCTGTCGTTGTGGGCTCCGCCTTCGCTTCTGCTTCGGCTGCCTAAATTCTAACCTCCTCTGCGGTGATGTTGAGTGGCTGTCCAATGAGAACGCCGCCCTGAAAGCGTACGTTGAGCTCACTGGTGCAGGCCTCGTAGGCCTTCTTTGCTGTCGTTGTGGGCTCCGCCTTCGCTTCTGCTTCGGCTGCCTAAATTCTAACCTCCTCTGCGGTGATGTTGAGTGGCTGTCCAATGAGAACGCCGCCCTGAAAGCGTACGTTGAGCTCACTGGTGCAGGCCTCGTAGGCCTTCTTTGCTGTCGTTGTGGGCTCCGCCTTCGCTTCTGCTTCGGCTGCCTAAATTCTAACCTCCTCTGCGGTGATGTTGAGTGGCTGTCCAATGAGAACGCCGCCCTGAAAGCGTACGTTGAGCTCACTGGTGCAGGCCTCGTAGGCCTTCTTTGCTGTCGTTGTGGGCTCCGCCTTCGCTTCTGCTTCGGCTGCCTAAATTCTAACCTCCTCTGCGGTGATGTTGAGTGGCTGTCCAATGAGAACGCCGCCCTGAAAGCGTACGTTGAGCTCACTGGTGCAGGCCTCGTAGGCCTTCTTTGCTGTCGTTGTGGGCTCCGCCTTCGCTTCTGCTTCGGCTGCCTAAATTCTAACCTCCTCTGCGGTGATGTTGAGTGGCTGTCCAATGAGAACGCCACCCTGAAAGCGTACGTTGAGCTCACTGGTGCAGGCCTCGTAGGCCTTCTTTGCTGTCGTTGTGGGCTCCGCCTTCGCTTCTGCTTCGGCTGCCTAAATTCTAACCTCCTCTGCGGTGATGTTGAGTGGCTGTCCAATGAGAACGCCGCCCTGAAAGCGTACGTTGAGCTCACTGGTGCAGGCCTCGTAGGCCTTCTTTGCTGTCGTTGTAGGCTCCGCCTTCGCTTCTGCTTCGGCTGCCTAAATTCTAACCTCCTCTGCGGTGATGTTGAGTGGCTGTCCAATGAGAACGCCGCCCTGAAAGCGTACGTTGAGCTCACTGGTGCAGGCCTCGTAGGCCTTCTTTGCTGTCGTTGTGGGCTCCGCCTTCGCTTCTGCTTCGGCTGCCTAAATTCTAACCTCCTCTGCGGTGATGTTGAGTGGCTGTCCAATGAGAACGCCGCCCTGAAAGCGTACGTTGAGCTCACTGGTGCAGGCCTCGTAGGCCTTCTTTGCTGTCGTTGTGGGCTCCGCCTTCGCTTCTGCTTCGGCTGCCTAAATTCTAACCTCCTCTGCGGTGATGTTGAGTGGCTGTCCAATGAGAACGCCGCCCTGAAAGCGTACGTTGAGCTCACTGGTGCAGGCCTCGTAGGCCTTCTTTGCTGTCGTTGTGGGCTCCGCCTTCGCTTCTGCTTCGGCTGCCTAAATTCTAACCTCCTCTGCGGTGATGTTGAGTGGCTGTCCAATGAGAACGCCGCCCTGAAAGCGTACGTTGAGCTCACTGGTGCAGGCCTCGTAGGCCTTCTTTGCTGTCGTTGTGGGCTCCGCCTTCGCTTCTGCTTCGGCTGCCTAAATTCTAACCTCCTCTGCGGTGATGTTGAGTGGCTGTCCAATGAGAACGCCGCCCTGAAAGCGTACGTTGAGCTCACTGGTGCAGGCCTCGTAGGCCTTCTTTGCTGTCGTTGTGGGCTCCGCCTTCGCTTCTGCTTTGGCTGCCTAAATTCTAACCTCCTCTGCGGTGATGTTGAGTGGCTGTCCAATGAGAACGCCGCCCTGAAAGCGTACGTTGAGCTCACTGGTGCAGGCCTCGTAGGCCTTCTTTGCTGTCGTTGTAGGCTCCGCCTTCGCTTCTGCTTCGGCTGCCTAAATTCTAACCTCCTCTGCGGTGATGTTGAGTGGCTGTCCAATGAGAACGCCACCCTGAAAGCGTACGTTGAGCTCACTGGTGCAGGCCTCGTAGGCCTTCTTTGCTGTCCTTGTGGGCTCCGCCTTCGCTTCTGCTTCGGCTGCCTAAATTCTAACCTCCTCTGCGGTGATGTTGAGTGGCTGTCCAATGAGAACGCCGCCCTGAAAGCGTACGTTGAGCTCACTGGTGCAGGCCTCGTAGGCCTTCTTTGCTGTCGTTGTGGGCTCCGCCTTCGCTTCTGCTTCGGCTGCCTAAATTCTAACCTCCTCTGCGGTGATGTTGAGTGGATGTCCAATGAGAACGCTGCCCTGAAAGCGTACGTTGAGCTCACTGGTGCAGGCCTCGTAGGCCTTCTTTGCTGTCGTTGTGGGCTCCGCCTTCGCTTCTGCTTCGGCTGCCTAAATTCTAACCTCCTCTGCGGTGATGTTGAGTGGCTGTCCAATGAGAACGCCGCCCTGAAAGCGTACGTTGAGCTCACTGGTGCAGGCCTCGTAGGCCTTCTTTGCTGTCGTTGTGGGCTCCGCCTTCGCTTCTGCTTCGGCTGCCTAAATTCTAACCTCCTCTGCGGTGATGTTGAGTGGCTGTCCAATGAGAACGCCGCCCTGAAAGCGTACGTTGAGCTCACTGGTGCAGGCCTCGTAGGCCTTCTTTGCTGTCGTTGTGGGCTCCGCCTTCGCTTCTGCTTCGGCTGCCTAAATTCTAACCTCCTCTGCGGTGATGTTGAGTGGCTGTCCAATGAGAACGCCGCCCTGAAAGCGTACGTTGAGCTCACTGGTGCAGGCCTCGTAGGCCTTCTTTGCTGTCGTTGTGGGCTCCGCCTTCGCTTCTGCTTCGGCTGCCTAAATTCTAACCTCCTCTGCGGTGATGTTGAGTGGCTGTCCAATGAGAACGCCGCCCTGAAAGCGTACGTTGAGCTCACTGGTGCAGGCCTCGTAGGCCTTCTTTGCTGTCGTTGTGGGCTCCGCCTTCGCTTCCTCGCCCTATTCTTCGTCCAAGCGTTCTCTTTTCCGCCTTCCTTTCTTTTCCTACAGCGCCCTGGCCCTCCTCGACTGGCTCCAGCCCCACTGCTTCTACCTCTGCCTCTACTCCACCGCCATTCATCTCCTCGCCCTATTCTTCGTCCAAGCGTTCTCTTTTCTGCCTTCCTTTCTTTTCCTACAGTGCCCTGGCCCTCCTCGACTGGCTCCAGCCCCACTGCTTCTACCTCTGCCTCTACTCCACCGCCATTCATCTCCTCGCCCTATTCTTCGTCCAAGCGTTCTCTTTTCCGCCTTCCTTTCTTTTCCTACAGCGCCCTGGCCCTCCTCGACTGGCTCCAGCCCCACTGCTTCTACCTCTTCCTCTAATCCACCGCCATTCATCTCCTCGCCCTATTCTTCGTCCAAGCGTTCTCTTTTCCGCCTTCCTTTCTTTTCCTACAGCGCCCTGGCCCTCCTCGACTGGCTCCAGCCCCACTGCTTCTACCTCTGCCTCTACTCCACCGCCATTCATCTCCTCGCCCTATTCTTCGTCCAAGCGTTCTCTTTTCCGCCTTCCTTTCTTTTCCTACAGTACCCTGGCCCTCCTCGACTGGCTCCAGCCCCACTGCTTCTACCTCTGCCTCTACTCCACCGCCATTCATCTCCTCGCCCTATTCTTCGTCCAAGCGTTCTCTTTTCCGCCTTCCTTTCTTTTCCTACAGTGCCCTAGCCCTCCTCGACTGGCTCCAGCCCCACTGCTTCTACCTTTGCCTCTACTCCACCGCCATTCATCTCCTCGCCCTATTCTTCGTCCAAGCGTTCTCTTTTCCGCCTTCCTTTCTTTTCCTACAGTGCCCTGGCCCTCCTCGACTGGCTCCAGCCCCACTGCTTCTACCTCTGCCTCTACTCCACCGCCATTCATCTCCTCGCCCTATTCTTCGTCCAAGCGTTCTCTTTTCTGCCTTCCTTTCTTTTCCTACAGTGCCCTGGCCCTCCTCGACTGGCTCCAGCCCCACTGCTTCTACCTCTGCCTCTACTCCACCGCCATTCATCTCCTCGACCTATTCTTCGTCCAAGCGTTCTCTTTTCCGCCTTCCTTTCTTTTCCTACAGTGCCCTGGCCCTCCTCGACTGGCTCCAGCCCCACTGCTTCTACCTCTGCCCCTACTCCACCGCCATTCATCTCCTCGCCCTATTCTTCGTCCAAGCGTT